>CM055069.1:39105436-39407936 GCA_029204045.2 Tillandsia leiboldiana | reverse complement strand
TACACCAACCTACTGCCGTTACGTCCCGGAGGAGCGGGCTTACGTAGGACCTACTACCGTTACGTCCCTGAGTAGCGGACTTACGTAGCGCGTCCATGACTGCCAAAATTGGCTCAGCCAGAGGGACAAAACGTCGACAAGTCGCGATACCAAAGTGCAGACCTACCCCGGACGTGGCACTCGAGGGGAGCGACCCCAACGACGACAACGGTATCCGCGCACTCTGTCGAGCTGGCACTGCAGGCTATAGTCCAAAATCCACGCTCACGCTCTGAACGGAAGGACTCAGAATCCACAAACATCACGCACAACGGTCGGAGCACTCTCGACAACTCAGCTGATCAGCTCTCTCGAATCTCAAGACACAAGCAACTCCACCAACTCAAAGTACAAGGTCGCATCCACTGCGAACAACTGCCTCAACAGGCCAAACATCGCATCCACTGCGAACAACTGCCGAGACTCACTGTCACACAGACGGCTCCCAAGGAACCCAGATCTACAACCACTGTCACTCTCCCAAAGAAACCTGATCTACAGACTGCTATCAACTCCACTCGGTCCCCAAACACGAGTGTAAATGCATCCCACAACAACCCGACCTGTAGTGTACTGGTTTTTCCCATGCAACTTTCCGGTGAATCCACTGTGTAGAACACCTAGTGTTGGTGTGTCTGGCCCATGGTGCATCGAAGGGGTGCCACAGATGGACCTTGTGAGACTTTGATAGCGGATTAGGCCTTCGGCTGCATTTGCCGAATTTTAGAAAAGGTTTTGGGCCAATCTGAGGTTGGATTTGGATTCAGCGCAGAAAAACGCTTGAAATCGGCTATTTGCTTGTTAAATTTGGAGTCCGGATGACCAAAAGCGGGCTTCCGGAAGTTTTAGGGGTTATTCGGTGCATGGGGGAGCCTCGTGGACCGGCCTGAGCCACGTGGCGGCCTATTATTGGCCGGCTCACGCAGCTCGGTCCACGGGGTAGCGCGGCGGTGCATGGACCGCGGGCGGGAGACACGTGGCGTGCCCTGATAGGCCGGGGCACGCGGCATGGCTCACCGATTTTGCGGGGTGCGGTGGACCGAGCGCATGACACGTGGCGGCTTCGGATTCGTTGGCTTACGTGGGTGCGGTCCACGGTGAGCGCGGGGGGGCACCTCGGGACTGTGCGCGCACAGTGGCGCCAGGCGGGGCGGTCGGCCGCACTCGAGTGCGCCACGTGTCGCCTCGCGGTTGGGCGGCCGTACCAACCCCCGCTGACCGCGAGGGGACACGCGGCGCACAGCGGGCCGCGCGGATTTGCTGTCCCCTGTTTGGGGTGACGTGGCCGCTCCTGGGAGATTCGGGCGCGTCGGATGGGAGGCGTACAACCGGGTTTCCGGGCGCAGTGCGCCCGAAACTTGCGCCCGAAAACCCGGCCCGGCAGCTTATGGGCTGGGCCTATAAATAGCTCCCCCTATTCGTTCTTTTGGCTTTTTGGACCCCATTTTCGCAGAGCTTTCTACAGAGAAGTTTTTCCTCCCTCAGTGCACTACCCTTTGGAGAACTTTGAGGATTTTTGGAGGCACTCTTCCCGAGGTTCACCATTTTACGGCGCGGCGCGACGCTTGTTTCCCGGCGATCTTCTTCGCCCCTTCTCAGTGTTTGGACTCCTCCGACTCACCCCGACATCGGATTTTGCCGATTCTTGTGCCGTTGGACTCATGACAGGTAGGACTTCAACTCCTGTGTTTTGAGGTTCCTCGATTTCCGTGCTGATCTTGGAGTTTTCTGAGCACCCATTTGACCCATTTTTCGTCGCGGACTTTTGGACAGCACCGTGGTGTTCTTGCCGTATCTTTTCGCTCGGACGTCGGATCGAGGCGATTCAAGAGGCAATTTTCATCTACACTTCGCAAGGAGTCTCCTGGATTTTTCTCAGATTTTTTTGGTTTTTGAACGAGGGTGAGAATCTCCTTTTTCTGTGGTTCTTTGTTACAGAAATTTGGTACAGTTTGGATGGGGATGTTTCCCTTGTCGGATTTTTATCTCAGCGTAGGAAACTCCGATTTGGGCGTGCAGGTACTCGTTTCGACGGGCTCGTCGCGAGGATCGCGACAGTATTTTCCTTGGATTTTTCTGGGCATTTTTCGTAGGTAAAAATTGGTGAATTCTGGACTGTGGTATTAAGGGACAGATTCTGGGAAATTGTGAATGAATAGCTTATGTACTTTCCTTTGGGGTATTTTGTACAGATGGGTGGTGAGTTTTTGGACTGAGCTGGGGTTTCGCGTTTGGGAACTTGGATTAGCGCTCGAGGTGGGTGATGTTGTAAACCTCTTATTTGGGATTTATCACTAGGCCTATTAGAATGCTCTTGATTATGCTGTTAGTAAATCTGTGAGATGGACCTAGCATGTTTGTATGAAATCCTGGTTTCTTCGTTGATAATCGCATTGTTAGAAAACTACAAGTTAATTAATGGTGAGTCCTTGCTTTAAATTTGTAGTAGAATTACTTGGAAATTATGCTAAATCCCTATCTTGTTGAATGATTAAATGAAAGGTTGGGGTATGTGGTTAGAGTACTTAAAATGATTCATCAAGAAAATGACTTTTGCATGCTTGAATGGTCACCTAGATAGGCCACCTTTTTCTGCTACACTATCATGCTGGAATTGACTTAGGAGAAACCATGCTGCATTCTTTCTTCAGTCACTTAGACATAGGGGATATTATGCTCGGGTTAGAGCAGGGGCTGGGATAGTGTAGTCAGATACTTGGGTTACGGGGATAGGGTTTTGGGCTGCCCTTAGGGGATGGTACTTTTCCTTATAGATCAGATTGCGCGATTCGCAGACTTGAGACCCTGAGGCTCCTGTCCCATATCGGTGTTATGCGTAGGCTGGCATACCCGATTTGGCAGACATTGAGAATCCTATCCCATGTCGGTGTTATGCGTAGGCTGGCATACCCGATTTAGCAGACCTTGAGACTCCTGTCCCTTATCGGTGTTATGCGTAGGCTGGCATACCCGATTTGGCAGACATTGAGACTCCTATCCCATATCGGTGTTATGCGTAGGCTGGCATACCCGATGTGGCAGGCTTCGATATTCTGATGCATACATTTAGCTATCTTTAGCTGGGCAGGTAGGGGGCATATTAGTGGTAGCTTTTATCAGTAGTCATACTCATAGTTTACCACATTTATTCTTTTAGCCTCTGGTAGTCCTAGTGGGCAGGTGAGTTGTGAGTTGAGGTTTACCCACTAGGGGAGGCTACTGTCTTTATAGTAGTTCTGACCCCCACTGTTTTCCCTTTTCTTGTCCCCTTTGTTTTGCAGAGTCATCTGCTGGAGTGGCGGGACCCTCCTCCCAGGATCGAGGTAAGAGGATCGCCGACTAGTTAGCTGCTACCCCGAGCTCGAGTTTTGTAGTTTTGTTGTATCCCCTGTACACTCAGACGGTTGTACTTTCTTTTGTTTTTGGGTCTGGCTGCGGCCAGCTGGTTGTATTTACTTCGTGAGCTGGGAGAGACATATGTATATTCTTGAGAGATTATTGTACTTTTATTTCCAGCATTTGTCTGAGATGTACTAGTTTCAGTTTAGCTCTGTTTTATGCTCTAGTATTATTTCTTTTATATCTGAGCAGGTTACCAGCGCTTCGTGTACACGGGAAATACCGTGTGCACGGCGGGTCTGTGGGCGAGCCCGGGTTCTGGTTTACACCCGGGGCGTGACAGATTATTTTGGTATCAGAGCTTAGGGATAGGTCAGTTGGGACTTAGGAAACCCTAGGCTTTTGGCAGACCCTAGGAAGGCAGAGCGTGAGTGACGTGATGTTGTGCGAAAGTCGGCAATTAGTTGTTAACTCTTCCTGTGAGTGGAGAGGGATTGGCATAGCCTATTTCTGGGGGACTATTATGTTGGCTGCAGACAACATAAGGTTACAGAAATAGGGGAATGTCCATGACTTTCGCTGGATTGGGTCGAGAGTGGTTTGGTTTACTGACCCGTGGATTCTTTTGTGGCAGGATGCCTCCTAGGCGGCAGATCCCTACTCGGGGTACTCCTACACCCCGGAGGAGCCGGAGCAGTCCGGGCCTTCTGAGATCAGTGAGCTGAGGGCCATGGTGGCCCAGTTGGCGGAGAGTCACCGCCGACAGGAGCAGAGGTTCGAGCAGTTGCTGGCTCAGGTGGCGGCACCTCCCCCTACTACGGTAGAGGCCCCTGTACCACCAGTTGTACCGCCGGCTATTCCACTTGTTCCTACGGCACCGTCGTCTAGCAGTGGGGCTCAGGGGGTGATCAGGCCATTGACCCCAGCGGAGGAGCAGGAGTTTGCTGATAAACTCGCACAGTTCTGTAAGCGAGGACCACCTAGGTTCTCGGGGCGGAGTACTCATCCAGCGGAGATAGGATCGTGGTTGGCATCAATGGAGAAGTTGTTCAGAGATTTCTTCATTGATTCGAGATTCAGAGTACACATGGTCGTGCATTGTTTAGAGGGGGATGCGGATGCTTGGTGGCGTCGGGTCGAGCCCTTAGAGTTTCAGATCACCCGACAGCTACCCTGGTCGGAGTTCAGGAGGATGATCCTTGACACTTACTTCTCCACGAGCGTGAAGAAGAAGATAGAAGATGACTTGAAGAACCTGCAGCAGGGTGATCGCTCAGTATGGGACTATTTCCAGGAGTTTACGCAGTTGCTTAACTGCGTACCCTATGTTGCCAGGGACGGGCTGCACCAGGTGGAGCTATTTGAGACAGGTTTGCGCCCCGAGATCTATACCTTGGTACACGCCCAGAGGCTTCAGACTTTATCAGAGGCGGTGGATCATGCACAGTGGGTCGAGAGGGGAGATCATGTGGTCGCTAGGCGCGGAGGCTCGGTCGCTCAGAGTTCTGAGAGGAAGCGGCCAGCACCAGACGAGGGGGGACAGGCCAGTTCATGGAGGCCGCCCCGACCGCCACCGCCACAGTCTACGGGCCGTGGGCGTTCGGATCGGCGAGGGCCTGGGGGATCCCAGAGGCCCCCACAGCAGCAGCCCCAGCGACAGCAGCAGCACTCGCAGCAGCAGAGGTCGCAGTCGCGACAGCAGGGGTCACAGCGGCAAGGGCAGCAGCAGCAGCAGTCGAGGCAGCCCCAGTCTGCGGTTAGGTGCATCTTTTGTAGGGGACAGCACGCGGAGGATACTTGTGACCAGAGGTATGGCCGCTGTTATCGGTGTGGACAGTCCGGCCACATTCGAGCTACTTGCCCTCTCTCGACACCGCAGGCTCCTTCCTCAGCATCAGTTCCTTCGGTGCCCCAGCAGCAGCCTTATGCTCCAGCGAGCAGGGCTCCTTCCTCCCACCCTACAGACTACCGACCACCAGCTCAGAGCGGGCGAGTTTACGCCGCCCAGGTAGGGGACTCTTCGGCGGCCGACCACGTGGTGGCAGGTATCATTCTACTTTTCGGCATTAGAGCTCGCACTTTATTTGATACCGGTGCATCGCATTCTTTTATCAGTAGAGCATTTGCATCATCGCATGGACTAGGGTTAGGTCGGTTGCCGCATGCAGTAGAGGTACGGATTCCTGATCATATTTTGCTTGTAGAGGAGTGTTGTTGGTCTTGCCCGGTACAGCTTGAGTCTTGGATTTTGCCAGCGGACCTGATGGTCCTTAGTCAGCTGCTAGATTATGACATTGTGCTGGGGATGGATTGGCTAGCTCGCTATTTCGTGACAATTGATTGCGCCGCGAGGACTGTTACTTTTAGCGAGCCAGGCCAGGAGGTGTATGTTTACAGGGGGTGCCAGAGTGCTTTCTTTGCCTCTGTGGTTTCGACTTCTCGAGCGAGGCAGATGATGCGCAGTGGATGCGTGGCCTTTTTGGCGTCGGTGGTTAAGGAGCCTGTGGCGGCACCGGGACTCCCGGATATCCCTATTGTCCACGAGTTCCCGAATGTGTTTCCTCCAGATCTGATTCATATGCCGCCGGATAGGGAGGTTGAGTTTTTGATTGACGTAGTCCCTGGAACTGCGCCAATCTCTAAGGCTCCTTACCGAATGGCACCGGCTGAGCTGCGAGAATTAAAGGCGCAACTCCAGGATTTAATGGACAAAGGTTTTGTCAGACCAAGCGTATCGCCGTGGGGAGCGCCGGTGCTGTTTGTGAAGAAGAAGGATGGATCACTTCGACTATGTGTTGATTATCGGGAGTTGAATAAAGTGACCATCAAGAACAAGTACCCTTTGCCGCGCATTGATGACTTATTTGATCAGCTGCAAGGGTCTTGTGTCTTCTCCAAGATTGGCTTACAGTCTGGTTACCACCAATTGAAGGTGAAGGCCGAGGACATCCCAAAGACGGCATTTAGGTTGCGGTACGGGCATTATGAGTTCACCGTCATGCCTTTTGGATTGACAAATGCCCCTGCTGCTTTTATGGATTTAATGAACAGGATTTTTCGACCATACCTGGATCGGTTCGTCGTTGTTTTTATTGATGACATCCTAGTTTATTCCCGAAGCGATTTGGAGCACGAGGAGCATCTGAGGATTGTGCTACAACTTCTGTGAGAGAGAAAGTTGTATGCCAAGTTATCTAAGTGTGATTTCTGGCTTCGGGAGGTTGCCTTTTTGGGCCATGTGATTTCAGCCGCTGGAGTGGCAGTAGACCCGGCGAAGATCGAGGCAGTCCGGGATTGGCCCCGACCGACGACGGTATCAGAGGTCCGCAGTTTCATGGGCTTAGCCGGATATTACCGACGGTTTGTGGAAGGTTTTGCGAAACTTTCCACACCCCTCACTCGTTTGACGCGAAAAGGGATTAAGTTTACGTGGAGTGAGGATTGCCAGAGGAGCTTTGAGGAATTAAAGAACAGATTGATGTCGGCTCCTGTCCTTTCCCTCCCCGTTATGGGGAAATGATACGTGATATACAGCGATGCATCGCACAGTGGGCTTGGTTGCGTGCTGATGCAGGAGGGAAGGGTAATAGCTTATGCCTCTCGGCAACTGAAAGATTATGAAAAGAATTACCCTACCCATGATTTGGAGCTAGCTGCAGTGATTTTTGCACTAAAGTTGTGGCGCCACTACCTGTATGGGGAGCACTGCGAGATTTACACCGACCACAAAAGCTTGAAATACCTGTTCACACAGAAGGAGCTCAACTTGAGGCAGCGCAGATGGTTGGAATTGTTGAAAGATTATGATGTAGACATATTATACCATCCTGGCAAGGCCAACGTGGTTGCTGATGCCCTGAGCAGGAGAGCAGTACAGAGTCTATCTTTGATGATCACCGATCAGGCGCCATTACTGGAGCAGATGAGGCGGTTAGAGCTCGAGGTTTTGTCCCCTGGGGTCTCTGCTAGACTTCTGTCTCTAGTCGTGCAGCCCACTTTGTTAGACAGGATTCGGGAGAGACAGAGTGAGGACCCCCACCTGATGAGGATTCAAGAGCAGATGCAGACTGGTTTGATAGGGGACTTTTCAGTTGATGCTGCGGGAGTACTGCGGTACAGGGACCGCGCGTGTGTGCCTATGGATGCAGAGATCCGAGAGCAGATCTTGAGAGAGGCCCACTATACACCTTATACCATCCATCCTGGTGGGACTAAGATGTATAGGGATCTTAAGGCACAGTTTTGGTGGAATGGGATGAAAAGAGACATTGGGAGATTTGTAGCACACTGTCTAACTTGTCAGCAAGTAAAGGCTGAGCATCGTGTACCCGCTGGCAAGTTGCAGAGTCTCCCAATCCCTGAATGGAAATGGGAACATGTTACGATGGATTTTGTCACTAGTTTGCCGAGAGCACAGACGGGAGCGGATGCTATCTGGGTAGTCGTGGACAGGCTTACCAAGTCCGCTCACTTTTTGCCGGTTCAGATGACTTGGCCGATGGAGCGACTCGCACAGGTGTACTTGGCTGAGGTGGTTAGATTGCACGGGGTACCCGTTTCCATCGTATCAGATAGAGACCCGAGGTTTGTCTCGCATTTCTGGAGGAGTTTACAGACAGCCTTGGGGACGCAGCTCCGGTTCAGTACAGCATTCCACCCACAGACCGATGGGCAGTCAGAGCGCACTATTCAGACCCTCGAGGATATGTTGAGAGCATGCGTTCTGGACTTTGGAGGAGGATGGTACCGACACTTGGGATTAGTTGAGTTTGCGTACAACAACAGCTATCAAGCGAGCATACAGATGGCTCCGTTTGAAGCGTTGTATGGACGCAAGTGTCGGTCACCCCTGTATTGGAGTAACGTGGGTGAGAAGAAGACTTTGGGTCCTGATCTACTTTTAGAGGCAGAGGAAAAGGTCAGATTGATACGTCGGCATCTCGAGACCGCCCAGAGTCGACAGAGGAGTTATGCCGATACTCGACGGCGAGACTTAGAGTTTCAGGTGGGTGACCATGTTTTTCTGAAAGTCTCGCCTTCGAAGGGGATTCGGAGATTTGGCATTCGTGGGAAACTGAGCCCTCGTTATATTGGACCTTTTGAGGTGTTGGAGCGCTTAGGGCCAGTTGCCTACAGGCTTGCGCTTCCTCCCAGGCTTTCAGGTGTTCACAATGTTTTTCATGTATCGTCACTGAGGAGGTATGTTCATGACCCGTCCCATATCATCGATTTCACTCCATTGGAGGTTGCTGAGAACCTGAGCTATGTTGAGCGGCCGTTGAGGATCTTGGACCGTGAGGTTAGGGAGTTGCGCAGTCGGGCCATCCCGTACGTGAAGGTCCTCTGGAGCAGTCACGATGAGCGCGAGGCTACCTGGGAGCTGGAGTCAGCGTTGAGGGATGCTCACCCCCACTTGTTTGAGGCCCCTGCTTGAGGTATATGACTTTTGTTTCGAGGACGAAACTTTTTCTTGTGGGGGAGGATGTAGTGTACTGGTTTTTCCCATGCAATTTTCCGGTGAATCCACTGTTTAGAACACCTAGTGTTGGTGTGTCTGGCCCATGGTGCATCGAAGGGGTGCCACAAATGGACCTTGTGAGACTTTGATAGCGGATTTGGCCTTCGGCTGCATTTGCCGAATTTTAGAAAAGGTTTTGGGCCAATCTAAGGTTGGATTTGGATTCAGCGCGGAAAAACGCTTGAAATCGGCTATTTGCTTGTTAAATTTGGAGTCCGGATGACCAAAAGCGGGCTTCCGGAAGTTTTAGGGGTTATTCGGTGCATGGGGGAGCCTCGTGGACCGGCCTGAGCCACGTGGCGGCCTATTATTGGCCGGCTCACGCAGCTCGGTCCACGGGGTAGCGCGGCGGTACATGGACCGCGGGCGGGAGACACGTGGCGTGCCCTGATAGGCCGGCGCACGCGGCATGGCTCACCGATTTTGCGGGGTGCGGTGGACCGGGCGCATGACACGTGGCGGCTTCGGATTCGTTGGCTTACGTGGGCGCGGTCCACGGTGTGCGCGGGGGGGCGCCTCTGGACTGCGCGCGCACAGTGGCGCCAGGCGGGGCGGTCGGCCGCACTCGAGTGCGCCACGTGTCGCCTCGCGGTTGGGCGGCCGTACCTACCCCCGCTGACCGCGAGGGGACACGCGGCGCACAGCGGGCCGCGGGGATTTACTGTCCCCTGTTTGGGGTGACGTGGCCGCTCCTGGGAGATTCGGGTGCGTCGGACGGGAGGCGTACAACCGGGTTTCCGGGCGCAGTGCGCCCGAAACTTGCACCCGAAAACCCGGCCCGGCAGCTTATGCGCTGGGCCTATAAATAGCTCCCCCTATTCATTCTTTTGGCTTTTTGGACCCCATTTTCGTCGAGCTTTCTTCAGAGAAGTTTTTCCTCCCTCAGTGCACTACCCTTTGGAGAACTTTGAGGATTTTTGGAGGCACTCTTCCCGAGGTTCACCATTTTACGGCGCGGCGCGACGCTTGTTTCCCGGCGATCTTCTTCGCCCCTTCTCAGTGTTTGGACTCCTCCGACTCACCCCGACATCGGATTTTGCCGATTCTTGCGCCGTTGGACTCACAACAGGTAGGACTTCAACTCCTGTGTTTTGAGGTTCCTCGATTTCCGTGCTGATCTTGGAGTTTTCTGAGCACCCATTTGACCCTTTTTTGTCGCGGACTTTTGGACAGCACCGCGGTGTTCTTGCCGTATCTTTTCACTCGGACGTTGGATCGAGGCGATTCAAGAGGCAATTTTCATCTACACTTCGCAAGGAGTCTCCTGGATTTTTCTCAGATTTTTCTGGTTTTTGGACGAGGGTGAGAATCTCCTTTTTCTGTGGTTCTTTGTTACAGAAATTTGGTACAGTTTGGATGGGGATGTTTCCCTTGTCGGATTTTTATCTCAGCGTAGGAAACTCCGATTTGGGCGTGCAGGTACTCGTTTCGACGGGCTCGTCGCGAGGATCGCGACAGTATTTTCCTTGGATTTTTCTGGGCATTTTTCGCAGGTAAAAATTGGTGAATTCTGGACTGTGGTATTAAGGGACAGATTCTGGGAAATTGTGAATGAATAGCTTATGTACTTTCCTTTGGGGTATTTTGTACAGATGGGTGGTGTGTTTTTGGACTGAGCTGGGGTTTCGCGTTTGGGAACTTGGATTAGCGCTCGAGGTGGGTGATGTTGTAAACCTCTTATTTGGGATTTATCACTAGGCCTATTAGAATGCTCTTGATTATGCTGTTAGTAAATCTGTGAGATGGACCTAGCATGTTTGTATGAAATCCTAGTTTCTTCGTTGATAATCGCATTGTTAGAAAACTACAAGTTAATTAATGGTGAGTCCTTGCTTTAAATTTGTAGTAGAATTACTTGGAAATTATGCTAAATCCCTATCTTGTTGAATGATTAAATGAAAAGTTGGTGTATGTGGTTAGAGTACTTAAAATGATTCATCAAGAAAATGACTTTTGCATGCTTGAATGGTCACCTAGATAGGCCACCTTTTTCTGCTACACTATCATGCTGGAATTGACTTAGGAGAAACCATGCTGCATTCTTTCTTCAGTCACTTAGACATAGGGGATATTATGCTCGGGTTAGAGCAGGGGCTGGGATAGTGTAGTCAGATACTTGGGTTACGGGGATAGGGTTTTGGGCTGCCCTTAGGGGATGGTACTTTTCCTTATAGATCAGAGTGCGCGATTCGCAGACTTGAGACCCTGAGGCTCCTGTCCCATATCGGTGTTATGCGTAGGCTGGCATACCCGATTTGGCAGACATTGAGAATCCTATCCCATGTCGGTGTTATGCGTAGGCTGGCATACCCGATTTAGCAGACCTTGAGACTCCTGCCCCTTATCGGTGTTATGCGTAGGCTGGCATACCCGATTTGGCAGACATTGAGACTCCTATCCCATATCGGTGTTATGCGTAGGCTGGCATACCCGATGTGGCAGGCTTCGATATTCTGATGCATACATTTAGCTATCTTTAGCTGGGCAGGTAGGGGGCATATTAGTGGTAGCTTTTATCAGTATTCATACTCATAGTTTACCACATTTATTCTTTTAGCCTCTGGTAGTCCTAGTGGGCAGGTGAGTTGTGAGTTGAGGTTTACCCACTAGGGGAGGCTACTGTCTTTATAGTAGTTCTGACCCCCACTGTTTTCCTTTTTCTTGTCCCCTTTGTTTTGCAGAGTCATCTGCTGGAGTGGCGGGACCCTCCTCCCAGGATCGAGGTAAGAGGATCGCCGACTAGTTAGCTGCTACCCCGAGCTCGAGTTTTGTAGTTTTGTTGTATCCCCTGTACACTCAGACGGTTGTACTTTCTTTTGTTTTTGGGTCTGGCTGCGGCCAGCTGGTTGTATTTACTTCGTGAGCTGGGAGAGACATATGTATATTCTTGAGAGATTATTGTACTTTTATTTCCAGCATTTGTCTGAGATGTACTAGTTTCAGTTTAGCTCTGTTTTATGCTCTAGTATTATTTCTTTTATATCTGAGCAGGTTACCAGCGCTTCGTGTACACGGGAAATACCGTGTGCACGGCGGGTCTGTGGGCGAGCCCGGGTTCTGGTTTACACCCGGGGCGTGACACGACCTCTCGGCCCACTACCCGGGCGAGGAAAACTCTACGGCCATAGTGAAATATAGAATAGTGGTGTGGGAAGGTCTAGAGCAATAAAAACCTAGCCCAAATTGGAGTTTACTACAGTCTGGCTGAACATGCTGCATATGGCGGGGGTGCTAGGTCAAGTTCTAAGATAACAATAATCAACAGCTTGTAGGGAAAGAAAATAAACACATGATCATCTAACAACATCTGGAACATCAATTCCTATAATCTAGCATGCTATATAGAACACATCTATAACATGCAAGTCCCTACACAGATAGAATTAATGCACAGTCCATAGGTCATGAAGACAAGGCCACCCACCTGAAGAGCTGACTGTCCAAGTCCCACAGCTAAAAATACCAGGAAAACCAAATCACCAATCCCAACGGGTCCAGCAATACTCGCAAACCCTCCTGGGAACAACACAGAGTTCACAGTTACACTTAAATTCCCAAAATTAACCACGCACATACACACTAAAAATCAGCCCCAAAGATGCACTTATTTCACCTGCTGAAAATACTCTAAAAATTCCAATAAAAATATCACAGCGATCATCTCGTCGAGACCTTCGAAACGGGTACCTGTACGTCCAAATCCGAGCCCCGTAGGCCGAGTTACAAATTCCACAGTACAGGTGCACAAACACTCACAACCACACAACTGTAAACTCTTGCACAGATAAAAAGGGAATAGTATACCTCCGGTAAGGTCTCATAAAAATCCCGAAAAAATACGATGATAATCCTCGCGATGAGTAGATCCAAAAAGTGTATAGGCTCGTCTCGATCCGACGCTCGAGTGCGGAGATAAAATTCCGGCAAGGGGCTGCTGTCCAAAAACTCCACCAGCAAACAGCGGCTTAGAAGTGTCTCGAAAACCATGCCATAAACTCTGAATCCAGCAAGATGATTAACACAAAAGTCGAAGACGTACCTCTCGTGATTCCAACGCCGTGAAAATCGTCCAAAAATAATGAAGGAGTAGCTCTGTGGACCTCTCAGATCGAACTACGACGATAATGGGCCTCCGATGAAAGATCGCCACACTGCGCTCCGATGCCGAAGTCGTCGACGCCGCGGCTTCCAAAAATTCCGGGCCTCTGCCAGAAGATGCGCAACATGAAGATCTCCAACTTTCCTAAAGGGGCCATGGGCAGGGGAGCTCGGGAAAGGGGGCAAAACTCCCACACAAGACAGCTATTTATAGGCCCAGCCCGAAAATCCACCCATTTGGACTTTGGCCCAACAATTCGGGTGCCCGAAATGTTTCGGGCTGCTACAGTAATGGGCCGGGCCCGTTACTGTGGGCGCCCGAAACGCTCACGGGCCACCACGTAGCCCAGCATCGCTCCCCGCGCCCGGCGCACCTGAGTCAGCGAACCACGCAACGCCACGTGTCCCAACACTGTGCTGTGCTCCGCTGCGCCCGACCAACCACGGGGCGCCACGTGGCGCCCCCACATCACCCCGACAGCGCCCACGCCGCGCCCACGTGCGCGGCCGCGCCGCCGCCGGTGCCGTGTCGGGCGCGCGTCCCGAGGCAACCGCCTCCGCCGCGTGGACCGAGCGCACCAAGACCCTCCAACCACAGGCTGCCACGTGGCCACACCCGGCTCACCGTGCACCCGCGCCATTTCCATGGACCGCGCCCACCGCACCGGCCAATGGGGAGGCGCCACGTGGCCCGCTCCCGGTGCACGCCCTCCGCGGTGGACCGCGCGCCTCCGCCGCCGCCAACCGCCGCGCTCCGCCGCCCGCCGCCGCCGCCGGCGCTTCTCCGGCCGGCGGAACAGTACCCCACATCTCGAAATCCGTGCCGGGTCATCCGGGCTCCGAAAAATCCAAGTAAATAGCCCGTTTCGATCGTTTTCGCGCGCTGAATCCAAATCCGATGTCCGATTTGCCAAATTCCACTTCTCAAATTTCTCAAAAATTCCTGGAAAAGCAAACTTGATCCGTTTTTAATGCCGGGTCCAAATCTTGGGTCCAAAATGCGCGCAAACACCTCTAACACTCAACCGGGGTCTCCAGAAGTCACAGATCCAACAATAATCCAAACGTGGGAATTTTCGGGTCCTCACATCCTCCCCCACTAAAAGAAAGTTTCGTCCTCGAAACTAACACAACTCAAACAGGGAGTCTCCAAGCCAAAGGTAGGTATCCATCAACACCGTCTCCAGCTCCCAAGCACTACTCACTCCCCGTGATTACTCCTCAACAAAACAATCATCAGTACGGCATGGCCCGGTTGCGCAATTCTCTCATCACACGAGCCAGAATTCGCAACGGGCGTCCCTCGCACTCCAAACACTCACAAATCTCAACTGGAGCGAGTCAATCACGGGCGAGGGGTCCAAAAGCAAAACACCTCTGAGCTGAGACGTGGAAAACCTCAGGAACTCCAAAAAGCTGGAGACAAGGAAGATTAACCAAATCTACTCGTCCAATCTACACGAAGAACGTCACCACAACCAACAGGAAAGGTAAGGGCCCCACCAGCAGGAAAGTCGTCAACCCCAACTCTCTGTTTAGAAAATAGCTGAAATTAACGAAAAGTCCGAAAATTCCGAAATACCAGTGCCTTCGCCCCAATCAAACAAGAACAGGTTAGGGCACCGTCTCCATTTCTGGAGCAGTCTTTCGAAGCTTTCGTCCTGTTCGAAAATTTCAGTACAAGGCGAGAAAAGGGAGAGAAGTGTTGAAGCCGTTCCTGCTGTGGCTACAAAACGGAAGCTACGATCTAACCGTGCCCCTAAAAAGAAAAACACAACTCTAGTCCTAATCGTCACCTACGCTCAACAGGTAGCACCCAACCCAAAACCGCTGAAGCCACTGCTGCAGAAAGGATGCCACGGTGACCTGAGAAAATGATCTCCTACTGTCCAACTCGCGGAAAGGTCACGGTTCTCAATCCACAATCAATCGTTGCACGATACCGCACCAACTGGTCCATCCCGTGTGCTCAATCTGAGTCGTGGAGCTGTAACCCAACCGTCACCTTTGCCGGTAAAATTCCAAGTCTCAACAGCACTAGACATAATCCATAAGGCTTCCCCAAGTGCACAATACCAACAGGAACCTGTACCTCTAGTGCACGTGGTAACAACTCTACCTCCAGTCCAGACAGGAAAACTAGAAACACTCTAACTCAAACCTATGAATCGGGGTGGTTCAGACTGCCGGGACTGGCTCCATCGATCAATGACGTCCCGAAGCTCAGCTACTATCCACTATCCACCCTGCCTCGGTGCCTCGGCACTGCTCGTCGGCACGGAGGGGGCTGCTCGCTCCATCGGTGCTACTGGTACAACTGAATATGCCACTGCATAGAAAGAAAGTACTGGAGGACACTCAAGCGGTACTGCAACTAGCTGTGCTCTCTGCTCCAACAAGCGCATCAAACGTTCCATGGACTCCTCCTGCCATCGGACAGCCTCCAACATCTGTGCCATCTGGATCCATAACTCCTGAGTCTCGCTCTGCTCTAATAGCTCTGCCTCCCGCTGCTCGGGTTACTCATCAGATGCAGGATGTGCCCGCTTCGCTACACGACGTCTCAGGGGCATCGTAGTCCACTGCACAATAACAAACATCAGGACACAACAACCAAACGACCCAATCCAGCGAAAGTCTAAGACATGTCATCCATTCCATAGCATTATGTTGTCTGCAGCCAACATAATCGCTTAGGAGAATAAACATGCCAATCACTCATCCTATCCCTTGGGAGAGGTACGAAACTCAATCAGGACTCTCGCTAACAGTCACGACTCTCACGTAGTCATCCTAATGTCCAACCACAAGCCTAGGGTTTCTAAGTCCACAATGACCTACAACCTAGGCTCTGATACCACTCTAATCTGTCACGCCCCGGCGTCGAAACTGCGACCCGGGCTCGCCAACAGATCCGCCGCCCATACGGTGAACCCCGTATAGACGAAGCGTCTAACCTGCAAAAGATAGATACTATACTATCCAGATATCAGAGCTGAAAATAAACTACTAAAAATAAAATAAATTAATACAAAGTCCTCACCAAAGTACAAGTCACTCAACGATCTGAAAGAAAAGTACAACTCTATACCTCACTACAAGGTCACTCAACAATAAGTAACTCTCATAATATAAAAAGGGTACATCTACTCTCTGGATGACGACTGGTAGAGATCTAGCTCGCGACTCCCTTACCTCGGTCTGAAGAAGCAGCAACTGGAGCAGCAGGAACAGGAGTAGAAGTCCCTGTGGGAAAAAACACCACGACGGGTGTGAGAACTACGTCCCAAGTAGTTCTCAGTGAGTGCCGCCAACAAGCCCAACGGTCTGCCCACTAAGTCTACTAGAGGCATAAAGTAACAAATGCATGGCTGTAAGGAAAAGCTGGTAAGTAAACTCTACAGCTACTATGCCTCTATCTAGATGCTCAAAAAGTAGAACAGAAAGAATATGATGCCACAACTAACTCTCATCTCTGATCACCCAATCTAACTGACTGCCACCTCGGGTCCAGTCAAACCTGCGCCAACCTACTCCCGTTACGTCCCGGAGGAGCGGGCTTACGTAGGACCTACTGCCATTACGTCCCTGAGGAGCGGACTTACGTAGGGCGTCCATGACTGCCAAAATTGGCTCAGCCAGAGGGACAAAACGTCAACAAGTCGCGATACCAAAGTGCAGACCCACCCCGGACGTGGCACTCGAGGGGAGCGACCCCAACGAGGACAACGGTATCCGCGCACTCTGTCGAGCTGGCACTGCAGGCTATAGTCCAAAATCCACGCTAACGCTCTGAACGGAAGGACTCAGAATCCACAAACATCGCGCACAACGATCGGAGCACTCTCGACGACTCAGCTGATCAGCTCTCTCGAATCTCAAGACACAAGCAACTCCACCAACTCAAAGTACAAGGTCGCATCCACTGCGAACAACTGACTCAATAGGCCAAACATCGCATCCACTGCGAACAACTGCCGACACTAACTGTCACACAGACGGCTCCCAAGGAATCCAGATCAACAACCACTGTCACTCTCCCAAAGAAACCTGATCTACAGACTGCTATCAACTCCACTCGGTCCCCAGACACGAGTGTAAAAGCATCCCACAACAACCCGACCTCTCGGCCCACTACCCGGGCGAGGAAAACTCTACGTCCAGAGTGAAATATAGAATTGTGGTGTGGGAAGGTCTAGAGCAATAAAGACCTAGCCCAAATTGGAGTTTTCTACAGTCTGGCTGAACATGCTGCATATGGCGGGGGTACTAGGTCAAGTTCTAAGATAACAATAATCAACAGCTTGTAGGGAAAGAAAATAAACACATGATCATCTAACAACATCAGGAACATCAATTCCTATAATCTAGCATGCTATATAGAACACATCTATAACATGCAAGTCCCTACACAGATAGAATTAATGCACAGTCCATAGGTCATGAAGACAAGGCCACCCACCTGAAGAGCTGACTGTCCAAGTACCACAGCTGAAAATACCAGGAAAACCAAATCTCCAATTCCAACGGGTCCAGCAATACTCGCAAACCCTCCTGGGAACAACACAGAGTTCACAGTTACACTTAAATTCCCTAAATTAACCACGCACATACACACTGAAAATCAGCCCCAAAGATGCACTTATTTCACCTGCTGAAAATACTCTGAAAATTCCAATAAAAATATCACAGCGATCATCTCGTCGAGACCTTCGAAACGGGTACCTGCACGTCCAAATACGAGACACGTAGGCCGAGTTACAAATTCCACAGTACAGGTGCGCAAACACTCACAACCACACAACTGTAAACTCTTGCACAGATAAAAAGGGAATAGTATACCTCCGGTAAGGTCTCAGAAAAATCCTGAAAAAATACGATGATAATCCTCGCGACGAGCAGATCCAAAAAGTGTATAGGCTCGTCTCAATCCGACGCTCGGGTGCGTAGATAAAATTCCGGCAAGGGGCTGCTGTCCAAAAACTCCACCAGCAAACAGCGGCTTAGAAGTGTCTCGAAAACCGTGCCATAAACTCTGAATCCAGCAAGATGTTCAACACAAAAGCCGAAGGCGTACCTCTCGTTATTCCAACGCCATGAAAATCGTCCGAAAATACTGAAGGAGTAGCTCTGTGGACCTCTCAGATCGAACTACGACGATAATGGGCCTCCGATGAAAGATCGCCACACTGCGCTCCGATGCCGAAGTCGTCGACGCCGTGGCTTCCAAAAATTCCGGGCCTCTGCCAGAAGATGCGCAACATGAAGATCTCCAACTTTCCTAAAGGGGCCATAGGCAGGGGAGCTCGGGAAAGGGGGCAAAACTCACTCACAAGACAGCTATTTATAGGCCCAGCCCGAAAATCCACACATTTGGACTTTGGCCCAACAATTCGGGCGCCCGAAATGTTTCGGGCTGCTACAGTAACGGGCCGGGCCCGTTACTGTGTGCGCCCGAAACGCTCACGGGCCGCCACGTAGCCCAGCATCGCTCCCCGCGCCCGGCGCAGCTGAGCCAGCGAACCACGCAACGCCACGTGTCCCAACACTGTGCTGTGCTCCGCTGCGCCCGACCAACCACGGGGCGCCACGTGGCACCCCCACGTCACCCCGACAGCGCCCACGCCGCGCCCACGTGCGCGGCCGCACCGCCGCCGGTGCCGTGTCGGGCACGCGTCCCGAGGCAACCGCCTCCGCCGCATGGACCGAGCGCACCAAGACCCTCCAACCACAGGCTGCCACGTGGCCACACCCGGCTCACCGTGCACCCGCGCCATTTCCATGGACCGCACCCACCGCACTGGCCAATAGGGAGGCGCCACGTGGCCCGCGCCCGGTGCACGCCCTCCGCGGTGGACCACGCGCCTCCGCCGCCGCCAACCGCCGCGCTCCGCCGCCGCCGGCGCTTCTCCGGCCGCCAAAACAGTACCCCACACCTCGAAATCCCTGCCGGGTCATCCGGGCTCCGAAAAATCCAAGTAAATAGCCCGTTTCGATCGTTTTCGCGCGCATAATCCAAATCCGATGTCCGATTTGCCAAATTCCACTTCTCAAATTTATCAAAAATTCCCGGAAAAGCAAACTTGATCCGTTTTTCATGCCGGGTCCAAATCTTGGGTCCAAAATGCGCGCAAACACCTCTAACACTCAACCGAGGTCTCCAGAAGTCACAGATCCAACAATAATCCAAACGTGGGAATTTTCGGGTCCTAACATCCTCCCCCACTAAAAGAAAGTTTCGTCCTTGAAACTAACACAACTCAAACAGGGAGTCTCCAAGCCAAAGGTAGGTATCCATCAACACCGTCTCCAGCTCCCAAGCACTACTCACTCCCCGTGATTACTCCTCAACAAAACAATCATCAGTACGGCATGGCCCGGTTGCGCAATTCTCTCATCACACGAGCCAGAATTCGCAACGGGCGTCCCTCGCGCTCCAAACACTCACAAATCTCAACTGGAGCGAGTCAATCACGGGCGAGGGGTCCAAAAGCAAAACACCTCTGAGCTGAGACGTGGAAAACCTCAGGAACTCCAAAAAGCTGGGGACAAGGAAGATTAACCAAATCTACTCGTCCAATCTACACGAAGAACGTCACCACAACCAACAGGAAAGGTAAGGGCCCCACCAGCAGGAAAGTCGTCAACCCCAACTCTCTGTTTAGAAAATAGCTGAAATTAACGAAAAGTCCGAAAATTCTGAAAGACCAGTGCCTTCGCCCCAATCAAACAAGAACAGGTTAGGGCACCGTCTCCATTTCTGGAGCAGTCTTTCGAAGCTTTCGTCCTGTTCAAAAATTTCAATACAAGGCGAGAAAAGGGAGAGAAGTGTTGAAGCCGTTCCTGCTGTGGCTACAAAACGGAAGCTACGATCTAACCGTGCCCCTAAAAAGAAAAACACAACTCTAGTCCTAATCGTCACCTACGCTCAACAGGTAGCACCCAACCCAAAACCGCTGAAGCCACTGCTGTAGAACGGATGCCACGGTGACCTGAGAAAATGATCTCCTGCTGTCCAACTCGCGGAAAGGTCACGGTTCTTAATCCACAATCAATCGTTGCACGATACCGCACCAACTGGTCCATCCCGTGTGCTCAATCTGAGTCGTGGAGCTGTAACCCAACCATCACCTTTGCCGGTAAAATTCCAAGTCTCAACAGCACTAGACATAATCCATAAGGCTTCCCCAAGTGCACAATACCAACAGGAACCTGTACCTCTAGTGCACGTGGTAACAACTCTACCTCCAGTCCAGACAGGAAAACTAAAAACACTCTAACTCAAACCTATGAATCGGGGTGGTTCAGACTGCCGGGACTGGCTCCATCGATCAATGACGTCCCGAAGCTCAGCTACTATCCACTATCCACCCTGCCTCGGTGCCTCGGCACTGCTCGTCGGCACGGAGGGGGCTGCTCGCTCCATCGGTGCTACTGGTACAACTGAATATGCCACTGCATAGAAAGAAAGTACTGGAGGACACTCAAGCGGTACTGCAACTAGCTGTGCTCTCTGCTCCAACAAGCGCATCAAACGTTCCATGGCCTCCTCCTGCCATCGGACAGCCTCCGACATCTGTGCCATCTGGATCCATAACTCCTGGCTCTCGCTCTGATCTAATAGCTCTGCCTCCCGCTGCTCGGGTTACTCATCAGATGCAGGATGTGCCCTCTTCGCTACACGACGTCTCCTCAGGGGCATCGTAGTCCACTGCACAATAACAAACATCAGGACACAACAACCAAACGACCCAATCCAGCGAAAGTCTAAGACATGTCATCCATTCCATCGCATTATGTTGTCTGCAGCCAACATAATCGCTTAGGAGAATAAACATGCCAATCACTCATCCTATCCCTTGGGAGAGGTATGAAACTCAATCAGGACTCTCGCTAACAGTCACGACTCTCACGTAGTCATCCTAATGTCCAACCACAAGCCTAGGGTTTCTAAGTCCACAATGACCTACAACCCAGGCTCTGATACCACTCTAATCTGTCACGCCCCGGCGTCAAAACTGCGACCCGGGCTCGCCAACAGATCCGCCGCCCATACGGTGAACCCCGTATAGACGAAGCGTCTAACCTGCAAAAGATAGATACTATACTATCCAGATATCAGAGCTGAAAATAAACTGCTAGAAATAAAATAAATTAATACAAAGTCCTCACCAAAGTACAAGTCACTCAACGATCTGAAAGAAAAGTACAACTCTATACCTCACTTCAAGGTCACTCAACAATAAGTAACTCTCATAATATAAAATGGGTACATCTACTCTCTGGACGACGACTGGTAGGGATCTAGCTCGCGACTCCCTTACCTCGGTCTGAAGAAGCAGCAACTGGAGCAGCAGGAACAGGAGTAGAAGTCCCTGTGGGAAAAAACACCACGACGGGTGTGAGAACTACGTCCCAAGTAGTTCTCAGTGAGTGCCGCCAACAAGCCCAACGGTCTGCCCACTAAGTCTACTAGAGGCATAAAGTAACAAATGCATGGCTGTAAGGAAAAGCTGGTAAGTAAACTCTACAGCTACTATGCCTCTATCTAGATGCTCAAAAAGTAGAACAGAAAGAATATGATGCCACAACTAACTCTCATCTCTGATCACCCAATCTAACTGACTGCCACCTCGGGTTCAGTCAAACCTGCGCCAACCTACTCCCGTTACGTCCCGGAGGAGCGGGCTTACGTAGGACCTACTGCCATTACGTCCCTGAGGAGCGGACTTACGTAGGGCGTCCATGACTGCCAAAATTGGCTCAGCCAGAGGGACAAAACGTCGACAAGTCGCGATACCAAAGTGCAGACCCACCCCGGACGTGGCACTCGAGGGGAGCGACCCCAACGAGGACAACGGTATCCGCGCACTTTGTCGAGCTGGCACTGCAGGCTATAGTCCAAAATCCACGCTAACGCTCTGAACGGAAGGACTCAGAATCCACAAACATCGCGCACAACGATCGGAGCACTCTCGACGACTCAGCTGATCAGCTCTCTCGAATCTCAAGACACAAGCAACTCCACCAACTCAAAGTACAAGGTCGCATCCACTGCGAACAACTGACTCAATAGGCCAAACATCGCATCCACTGCGAACAACTGCCGAGACTCACTGTCACACAGACGGCTCCCAAGGAATCCAGATCTACAACCACTGTCACTCTCCCAAAGAAACCTGATCTACAGACTGCTATCAACTCCACTCGGTCCCCAGACACGAGTGTAAAAGCATCCCACAACAACCCGACCTCTCGGCCCACTACCCGGGCGAGGAAAACTCTACGTCCAGAGTGAAATATAGAATTGTGGTGTGGGAAGGTCTAGAGCAATAAAGACCTAGCCCAAATTGGAGTTTTCTACAGTCTGGCTGAACATGCTGCATATGGCGGGGGTGCTAGGTCAAGTTCTAAGATAACAATAATCAACAGCTTGTAGGGAAAGAAAATAAACACATGATCATCTAACAACATCAGGAACATCAATTCCTATAATCTAGCATGCTATATAGAACACATCTATAACATACAAGTCCCTACACAGATAGAATTAATGCACAGTCCATAGGTCATGAAGACAAGGCCACCCACCTGAAGTGCTGACTGTCCAAGTCCCACAGCTGAAAATACCAGGAAAACCAAATCTCCAATTCCAACGGGTCCAGCAATACTCGCAAACCCTCCTGGGAACAACACAGAGTTCACGGTTACACTTAAATTCCCAAAATTAACCACGCACATACACGCTGAAAATCAGCCCCAAAGATGCACTTATTTCACCTGCTGAAAATACTCTAAAAATTCCAATAAAAATATCACAGCTATCGTATCGTCGAGACCTTCGAAACGGGTACCTGCATGTCCCAATCCGAGACCCGTAGGCCGAGTTACAAATTCCACAGTACAGGTCCGCAAACACTCACAACCACACAACTGTAAACTCTTGCACAGATAAAAAGGGAATAGTATACCTCCGGTAAGGTCTCAGAAAAATCCTGAAAAAATACGATGAAAATCCTCGCGACGAGTAGATCCAAAAAGTGTATAGGCTCGTCTCGATCCGACGCTCAGGTGCGGAGATAAAATTCCGGCAAGGGGCTGCTGTCCAAAAACTCCACCAGCAAACAGTGGCTTAGAAGTGTCTCGAAAACCGTGCCATAAACTCTGAATCCAGCAAGATGATCAACACAAAAGTCGAAGACGTACCTCTCTTGATTCCAACGCCGTGAAAATCGTCCAAAAATACTGAAGGAGTAGCTCTGTGGACCTCTCAGATCGAACTACGAGGATAATGGGCCTCCGATGAAAGATCGCCACACTGCGCTCCGATGCCGAAGTCGTCGACGCCGCGGCTTCCAAAAATTCTGGGCCTCTGCCAGAAGATGCGCAACATGAAGATCTCCAACTTTCCTAAAGGGGCCATGGGCATGGGAGCTCGGGAAAGGGGGCAAAACTGCCTCACAAGACAGCTACTTATAGGCCCAGCCCGAAAATCCACCCATTTGGACTTTGGCCCAACAATTCGGGCGCCCGAAATGTTTCGGGCTGCTACAGTAACGGGCCGGGCCCGTTACTGTGTGCGCCCGAAACGCTCACGGGCCACCACGTAGCCCAGCATCGCTCCCCGCGCCCGGCGCACCTGAGCCAGCGAACCACGCAACGCCACGTGTCCCAACACTGTGCTGTGCTCCGCTGCGCCCGACCAACCACGGGGCGCCACGTGGCGCCCCCACGTCACCCCGACAGCGCCCACGCCGCGCCCACGTGCGCGGCCGCGCCGCCGCCGGTGCCGTGTCGGGCACGCGTCCCGAGGCAACCGCCTCCGCCGCGTGGACCGAGCGCACCAAGACCCCCCAACCACAGGCTGCCACGTGGCCACACCCGGCTCACCGTGCGCCCGTGCCATTTCCATGGACCGCGCCCACCGCACCGGCCAATGGGGAGGCGCCACGTGGCCCGCGCCCGTTGCAGCCCTCCGCGGTGGACCGCGCGCCTCCGCCGCCGCCAACCGCCGCGCTCCGCCGCCCGCCGCCGCCGCCGGCGCTTCTCCGGCCGCCGGAACAGTACCCCACACCTCGAAATCTGTGCCAGGTCAACCGGGCTCCGAAAAATCCAAGTAAATAGCCCGTTTCGATCGTTTTCGCGCGCTGAATCCAAATCCGATGTCCGATTTGCCAAATTCCACTTCTAAAATTTCTCAAAAATTCCCGAAAAAGCAAACTTGATCCGTTTTTCATGCCGGGTCCAAATCTTGGGTCCAAAATGCGCGCAAACACCTCTAACACTCAACCGGGGTCTCCAGAAGTCACAGATCCAACAATAATCCAAACGTGGGAATTTTCGGGTCCTCACATCCTCCCCCACTAAAAAAAAGTTTCGTCCTCGAAACTAACACAACTCAAACAGGGAGTCTCCAAGCCAAAGGTAGGTATCCATCAACACCGTCTCCAGCTCCCAAGCACTACTCACTCCCCGTGATTACTCCTCAACAAAACAATCATCAGTACGGCATGGCCCGGTTGCGCAATTCTCTCATCACACGAGCCAGAATTCGCAACGGGTGTCCCTCGCACTCCAAACACTCACAAATCTCAACTGGAACGAGTCAATCACGGGCGAAGGGTCCAAAAGCAAAACACCTCTGAGCTGAGACGTGGAAAACCTCAGGAACTCCAAAAAGCTGGGGACAAGGAAGATTAACCAAATCTACTCGTCCAATCTACACGAAGAACGTCACCACAACCAACGGGAAAGGTAAGGGCCCCACCAGCAGGAAAGTCGTCAACCCCAACTCTCTGTTTAGAAAATAGCTGAAATTAACGAAAAGTCCGAAAATTTCGAAAGACCAGTGCCTTCGCCCCAATCAAACAAGAACAGGTTAGGGCACCGTCTCCATTTCTTGAGCAGTCTTTCGAAGCTTTCGTCCTGTTCGAAAATTTTAGTACAAGGCGAGAAAAGGGAGAGAAGTGTTGAAGCCGTTCCTGCTGTGGCTACAAAACGGAAGCTACGATCTAACCGTGCCCCTAAAAAGAAAAACACAACTCTAGTCCTAATCGTCACCTACGCTCAACAGGTAGCACCCAACCCAAAACCGCTGAAGCCACTGCTGCAGAAAGGATGCCACGGTGACCTGAGAAAATGATCTCCTGCTGTCCAACTCGCGGAAAGGTCACGGTTCTCAATCCACAATCAATCGTTGCACGATACCGCACCAACTGGTCCATCCCGTGTGCTCAATCTGAGTCGTGGAGCTGTAACCCAACCGTCACCTTTGCCGGTAAAATTCCAAGTCTCAATAGCACTAGACATAATCCATAAGGCTTCCCCAAGTGCACAATACCAACAGGAACCTGTACCTCTAGTGCACGTGGTAACAACTCTACCTCCAGTCCAGACAGGAAAACTAAAAACACTCTAACTCAAACCTATGAATCGGGGTGGTTCAGACTGCCGGGACTGGCTCCATCGATCAATGACGTCCCGAAGCTCAGCTACTATCCACTATCCACCCTGCCTCGGTGCCTCGGCACTGCTCGTCGGCACGGAGGGGGCTGCTCGCTCCATCGGTGCTACTGGTACAACTGAATATGCCACTGCATAGAAAGAAAGTACTGGAGGACACTCAAGCGGTACTGCAACTAGCTGTGCTCTCTGCTCCAACAAGCGCATCAAACGTTCCATGGCCTCCTCCTGCCATCGGACAGCCTCCGACATCTGTGCCATCTGGATCCATAACTCCTGGCTCTCGCTCTGCTCTAATAGCTCTGCCTCCCGCTGCTCGGGTTACTCATCAGATGCAGGATGTGCCCTCTTCGCTACACGACGTCTCAGGGGCATCGTAGTCCACTGCACAATAACAAACATCAGGACACAACAACCAAACGACCCAATCCGGCGAAAGTCTAAGACATGTCATCCATTCCATAGCATTATGTTGTCTGCAGCCAACATAATCGCTTAGGAGAATAAACATGCCAATCACTCATCCTATCCCTTGGGAGAGGTATGAAACTCAATCAGGACTCTCGCTAACAGTGACGACTCTCACGTAGTCATCCTAATGTCCAACCACAAGCCTAGGTTTCTAAGTCCACAATGACCTACAACCTAGGCTCTGATACCACTCTAATCTGTCACGCCCCGGCGTCGAAACTGCGACCCGGGCTCGCCAACAGATCCGCCGCCCATACGGTGAACCCCGTATAGACGAAGCATCTAACCTGCAAAAGATAGATACTATACTATCCAGATATCAGAGCTGAAAATAAACTACTAGAAATAAAATAAATTAATACAAAGTCCTCACCAAAGTACAAGTCACTCAAAGATCTGAAAGAAAAGTACAACTCTATACCTCACTACAAGGTCACTCAACAATAAGTAACTCTCATAATATAAAAAGGGTACATCTACTCTCTGGATGACGACTGGTAGGGATCTAGCTCGCGACTCCCTTACCTCGGTCTGAAGAAGCAGCAACTGGAGCAGCAGGAACAAGAGTAGAAGTCCCTGTGGGAAAAAACACCACGACGGGTGTGAGAACTACGTCCCAAGTAGTTCTCAGTGAGTGCCGCCAACAAGCCCAACGGTCTGCCCACTAAGTCTACTAGAGGCATAAAGTAACAAATGCATGGCTGTAAGGAAAAGCTGGTAAGTAAACTCTACAGCTACTATGCCTCTATCTAGATGCTCAAAATGTAGAACAGAAAGAACATGATGCCACAACTAACTCTCATCTCTGATCACCCAATCTAACTGACTGCCACCTCGGGTCCAGTCAAACCTGCGCCAACCTACTGCCGTTACGTCCCAGAGGAGCGGGCTTACGTAGGACCTACTGCCGTTACGTCCCTGAGGAGCGGACTTACGTAGCGCGTCCATGACTGCCAAAATTGGCTCAGCCAGAGGGACAAAACGTCGACAAGTCGCGATACCAAAGTGCAGACCCACCCCGGACGTGGCACTCGAGGGGAGCGACCCCAACGAGGACAACGGTATCCGCGCACTCTGTCGAGCTGGCACTGCAGGCTATAGTCCAAAATCCACGCTCACGCTCTGAACGGAAGGACTCAAAATCCACAAACATCACGCACAACGGTCGGAGCACTCTCGACGACTCAGCTGATCAGCTCTCTCAAATCTCAAGACACAAGCAACTCCACCAACTCAAAGTACAAGGTCGCATCCACTGCGAACAACTGACTCAATAGGCCAAACATCGCATCCACTGCGAACAACTGCCGAGACTCACTGTCACACAGACGGCTCCCAAGGAACCCAGATCTACAACCACTGTCACTCTCCCAAAGAAACCTGATCTACAGACTGCTATCAACTCCACTCGATCCCCAGACACGAGTGTAAATGCATCCCACAACAACCCGACCTCTCGGCCCGCTACCCGGGCGAGGAAAACTCTATGTCCAGAGTGAAATATAGAATTGTGGTGTGGGAAGGTCTAGAGCAATAAAAACCTAGCCCAAATTGGAGTTTTCTACAGTCTGGCTGAACATGCTGCATATGGCGGGGGTGCTAGGTCAAGTTCTAAGATAACAATAATCAACAGCTTGTAGGGAAAGAAAATAAACACATGATCATCTAACAACATCAGGAACATCAATTCCTATAATCTAGCATGCTATATAGAACACATCTATAACATGCAAGTCCCTACACAGATAGAATTTATGCACAGTCCATAGGTCATGAAGACAAGGCCACCCACCTGAAGAGCTGACTGTCCAATCCCACAGCTGAAAATACCAAAAAAACTAAATCTCCAATTCCAATGGGTCCAGCATTACTCGCAAACCCTCCTGGGAACAACACAGAGTTCACAGTTACACTTAAATTCCCAAAATTAACCACGCACATACACACTGAAAATCAGCCCCAAAGATGCACTTATTTCACCTGCTGAAACTACTCTGAAAATTCCAATAAAAATATCACAGCGATCGTCTCGTCGAGACCTTCGAAATGGGTACCTGCACGTCCAAATCCGAGCCCCGTAGGCCGAGTTACAAATTCCACAGTACAGGTGCGCAAACACTCACAACCACACAACTGTAAACTCTTGCACAGATAAAAAGGGAATAGTATACCTCCAGTAATGTCTTATAAAAATCCCGAAAAAATACGATGATAATCCTCGCGACGATTAGATCCAAAAAGTGTATAGGCTCGTCTCGATCCGACGCTCGAGTGCGGAGATAAAATTCCGGCAAGGGGCTGCTGTCCAAAAACTCCACCAGTAAACAGCGGCTTAGAAGTGTCTCGAAACCATGCCATAAACTCTGAATCCAGCAAGATGATCAACACAAAAGTCGAAGACGTACCTCTCATGATTCCAACGCCGTGAAAATCGTCCAAAAATACTGAACGAGTAGCTCTGTGGACCTCTCAGATCGAACTACGACGATAATGGGCCTCCGATTAAAGATCGCCACACTGCGCTCCGATGCCGAAGTCGTCGACGCCGCGGCTTCCAAAAATTCCGGGCCTCTGCCAGAAGATGCACAACATGAAGATCTCCAACTTTCCTAAATGGGCCATGGGCAGGGGAGCTCGGGAAAGGGGGCAAAACTGTGACACCCCCAGAATTTGGATTAGTCCTCTATATAAATGATATAATAGGACTAAATCTCTAACCCGGCTATAGCATTTCGGATGGTAGCAAAATCCAAGAGGAACATGAGAGTTAAGCGTGCTAGAGCTAGAGTAGTTCTAGGATGGGTGACCCCCTGGGAAGTGGGGCGTCACAGTTGGTATCAGAGACATTCACCAGCCGGAAATGTGAGATGAGTCTCGGCTGAGCCAGGGTTATAAAGCGGGTAGAGCGAGGCTCCCCGGCTAATGACCGTTGTGGGTGGAGTGCAGCTCCCCACAAGGTCGGCTAAGGCTAGCGAGACGAGTCTCACATCGCCTGGTGCTTGTGAGTGTGCTTGAGCCTGACGTGGACGTCAGGGCTTAAAGGGGGGAAGAATGTGACACCCCCAGAATTTGGATTAGTCCTCTATATAAATGATATAATAGGACTAAATCTCTAACCCGGCTATAGCATTTTGGATGGTAGCAAAATCCAAGAGGAACATGAGAGTTAAGCGTGCTAGAGTTAGAGTAGTTCTAGGATGGGTGACCCCCTGGGAAGTGGGGCGTCACAAAAACTCCCTCACAAGACAGCTATTTATAGGCCCAGCCCGAAAATCCACCCATTTGGACTTTGGCCCAACAATTCGGGCGCCCGAAATGTTTCGGGCTGCTACAGTAACGGGCCGGGCCCGTTACTGTGTGCGCCCGAAATGCTCACGGGCCGCCACGTAGCCCAGCATCGCTCCCCGCGCCCGGCGCACCTGAGCCAGCGAACCACGCAACGCCACGTGTCCCAACACTGTGCTATGCTCTGCTGCGCCCGACCAACCACGGGGCGCCCCGTGGCGCCCCCACGTCACCCCGACAGTGCCCACGCCGCGCCCACGTGCGCGGCCGCGCCGCCGCCAGTGCCGTGTCGGGCACGCGTCCCGAGGCAACCGCCTCCGCCGCGTGGACCGAGCGCACCAAGACCCTCCAACCACAGGCTGCCACGTGGCCACACCCGGCTCACCATGCACCCGCGCCATTTCCATGGACCGCGCCCACCGCACCGGCCAATAGGGAGCCGCCACGTGGCCCGCGCCCGGTGCACGCCCTCCGCGGTGGACCGCGCGCCTCCGCCGCCGCCAACCGCCGCGTTCCGCCGCCCGCCGCCGCCGGCGGCGCTTCTCCGGCCGCCGGAACAGTACCCCACACCTCGAAATCCGTGCCGGGTCATCCGGGCTCCGAAAAATCCAAGTAAATAGCCCGTTTCGATCGTTTTCGCGCGCTGAATCCAAATCCGATGTCCGATTTGCCAAATTCCACTTCTAAAATTTCTCAAAAATTCCCGGAAAAGCAAACTTGATCCGTTTTTCATGCCGGGTCCAAATCTTGGGTCCAAAATGCGCGCAAACACCTCTAACACTCAACCGGGGTCTCCAGAAGTCACAGATCCAACAGTAATCCAAACGTGGGAATTTCCGGGTCCTCACAGCTGTTATCGATGTGGACAGCCTGGTCATATTCGAGCTACGTGCCCTTTTGCGACATCAGCAGCAACTTCTTCGACATCGGCTCCCTTTGTACCCCAGCAGCGACTACCAGCTCAGCAGCGGCCCTATGCTCCAACGAGCAAGGCGCCTTCCTCCCACCCTACCGACTATCGACCACCAGCTCAAAGCGAACGGGTCTACGCCGCCCAGATAGAGGACTCCTCGGCAGCCGACCATGTGGTGGCAGGTATCACTTTACTTTTTGGTATTAGAGTTCGCACTTTATTTGATACCGGTGCATCACATTTTTTTATTAGTCGATCATTTGCATCATTACATGGATTAGAGGTAGGTCGGTTGCCACGTGCATTAGAGGTCCAGATTCCTGATCATACTTTGCATGTGGAGGAGTGTTGTTGGTCCTGCCTAGTGCAGATTGAGTCCTCGATTATGCAAGTGGACCTGATGGTCCTGAGTCAACTGTGGGACTTTGATGCGGTACTAGGGATGGATTGGCTGGCTCGGTATTTTGCGACTATTGATTGTGTTGCGAGGACGGTCACCTTTTGCGAGCCAGGCCAGGAGATATTTGTATATCGGGGCTGCCAAAGTGCCTTCTTCGCCTCTATAGTTTCGACTTCACGAGCGAGGCAGATGATCCGCAGTGGATGCATAGCCTTTTTGGCTAGTGTGGTGGAGGAGCCTACGGCGGCTCCGAGATTCGGGGATATCCCTGTTGCTCATGAGTTCCCGGATGTTTTTCCCCCGGAGTTGACTAGTATGCCGCCTGATAGGGAGATTGAGTTTTTGATTGACGTAGTCCCTGGAACTGCGCCAATCTCTAAGGCTCCTTATCGAATGGCACCGGCTGTGTTGCGGGAATTGAAGGCGCAGCTTTAGGACTTGATGGATAAGGGTTTTGTCAGACCCAGTGTATCGCCTTGGGGAGCGCCAGTGTTATTCGTGAAAAAGAAGGATGGTTCACTTCGACTTTGTGTGGATTATCGAGAATTGAACAAAGTGACCATCAAGAACAAGTACCCTTTGCCGCGTATTGATGATTTATTTGACCAGCTGCAAGGGTCTTGTGTCTTCTCCAAGATTGATCTACAATCAGGTTACCACCAATTGAAGGTGAAGGCCGAGGATATCCCGAAGACGGCGTTCAGGACCCGGTACGGGCATTATGAGTTTACCGTCATGCCTTTTGGATTGACTAATGCCCCTGCCGCCTTTATGGATTTGATGAACCAGATTTTTCGACCGTATCTGGATCGGTTCGTGGTTGTGTTCATTGATGATATCCTAGTTTACTCCCGGAGCAACACTGATCATGAAGAGCACTTGAGGATTGTGCTGCAACTTCTACGAGAGAGGAAGTTGTACGCCAAGTTATCAAAGTGCGACTTTTGGCTCCGGGAGGTAGTTTTCTTGGGCCATGTGATTTCAGCCGCAGGTGTGGCAGTGGACCCGGCGAAGATTGAGGCAGTCCGGGATTGGCCTCGATCGACCGACGACCGTTTCTGAGGTGCGCAGCTTCATGGGATTGGCTGGTTACTACCGTCGGTTTGTGGAAGGCTTTGCGAAGCTCTCCACACCCCTCACTCGTTTGACACGCAAAGGAATTAAGTTTATATGGAGTGAGGACTGTCAGAGGAGCTTCGAGGACTTGAAAGGCAGATTGATGTCGGCTCCTATCCTTTCCCTCACTGTCATGGGGAAAGGATATGTGATTTACAGTGACGCATCGCACAGTGGACTTGGTTGCGTGCTGATGCATGAGGGTAGGGTAATTGCTTACGCGTCTCGACAGCTTAAGGATTATGAAAAGAATTACCCTACCCACGATCTAGAGCTTGCTGCTGTGGTATTCGCATTGAAACTGTGGCGCCATTATCTGTGTGGGGAACACTGTGAGATCTATACCGACCACAAGAGCTTGAAGTACCTGTTTACACAGAAGGAGCTCAACTTGAGGCAGCGCAGATGGTTGGAGCTGTTAAAAGACTATGATGTTGATATATTGTACCATCCTGGCAAGGCCAATGTGGTTGCAGATGCCCTGAGTAGGAGAGCAGTGCAGAGCTTATCGCTGAGATTCGCACCCAAATCTCGTACTCTTTCCTATCAGGGTCTTTCCTGTTAAGGATTTTTGTATTGCCGTATTTCGTGAAGTGTTTTGAGTCTTGAAGATTGAAGTTGAAGAATTGTCGATCACATACATCAATCTCAAGAAGAATGGATTCAAAATAATCAGGTACGTTTAACTAAATATTTTTGGTGATTTGAATACATTCTTATAGTTTAGAAACACTTGGAATAATTTTCATTGCATAAAAATAAAAAACTGGACATTTTGAGTGTTCAGGATCCGGATCAAGAATATCCAGTCCGGACCCCGAATATGGTTTGGTTCATGCGTAATTCTAGTCTAGATCATCCCCTTTTCAGTCCGGACCCCAAACCTTGTGTGTGTTGAATCGCATGAATCGGTCCGGATCAGCCAATTTCAGTCCGGACCCCGAACCTGTTTTCTGAAAATTTTCTGTCAAAAGGCGACAGTCCAGAACAGACTTAATCCAGTCCGGACCGCCGAGCGGAAAAATTTTAGATAAGATAGTTTTTTATTCTTATACTCTTCCAAAAGGTTTCTAACCTATAAATAGACCCTAATATCATCTTTTAGGGCATCCGGAAAGAGGATCAAAAGTAATCCACGTATAGAGAAGAAAATGTAAACACCGTCGATTTTAGGTTTTATTTCTCTATTAATCGATTTGATTCTAGGGTTTCAAAACTCCTTATTTTTTTTGAAGAATCAAATCGATGAATACTTCGATGGTGTTTTCCTTGTCTATCTATATGATCTAAGTATCCGATTATCATTACCACCAATAAATAAAACAACGATTTCCGAAAGGAATATCGGTGCGTGGATTCGCGTGGCCTTGTGGATTCAAGGTGCTATCGCTTTCGTGGATTCGGAGCGAGGTGCGTTTGTGTGATCGATTCGTACCAAAATTGGTGAAGACCGTGGATTCGGTTGGACGTCGTGGATTCGGCGTTGGACCCAAATCGTGGATTCGAGGCACGTTGCGGAGCGAGCAGAGAAGATCTACTCGGAGCGTATGGAAAAGGTTGAGTCGTAGTGTTACGGTATATCACCTTGTACATGTTTAATCTTAGTGAATTTCAACGTGTTATCGGTCCTGTGGTTTTTTACTCCTGTAACGGAGTTTTTCACGTAAAATCTTGCGTATTTTATTTATTTTCCGCATTGGGTTATTTTTACGTAAAGATTTCTGAGTTTTATTGTTTACACCTATATTCACCCTCCCTCTAGGTAGTTTTTCCCCTATTTAGGTCCTTGGATCCCATAACCCACATTTCTTTTTGCGGCTCGAGCAGCCGAGAGTAGACCCTGATCTCGCCTCTTTCGTCATTCGACTGAGGCGGCCCCTTTACCTTCGGCTGAAATTGATCTTGGTCAAGGCAGGGGTCTTCCTTTGTCAACTTAAACTCCTATCGGCTAATATCCTTAGCCAATGATACACACCACGTGTCACTTCCTTAAGTGGCAAAAATTTTGACCTTAACAGATACAGAAATCTTCTGAAACACTAGGGCTAACTCAAGATGAGGCCTTTCCACATGTAAAAAAGCAAGGCTTCCTGGATTTCTGACCCTGATAATATTGCAATAATCCCACAATTTATAACCTCCTTTGCCTTTCTCTTAGCTCTATATATTTGGCTCTTAGGGACATCAACGCACAACTCCCTCCTCATTGTCTTTTTCATTCCTGATGCTCCCATGTAGGATCATCTCTCAGTTGCTCCAAGTATTTATTTGCAATCCATGATGAAGTAGCTTGGCAGTTTTTTAATTGCCTACCACACTTATGGTCAGGTTGCGGAGACTTTATTTGAAAGTATTCATCATATGTATTCCAAGATGCATGCACCCTCCATCCACATTTTTTTTCCCGCTCAGTAGTATCTTTTTTACACTTCACTTTAACTATGTCACCATCATTCTTGACAAAACTAAAGTCATATCCATTTGATATTACATGATGCCTCAGCAATGTTCTAAATTATCCAGCTGATATAAATTTCATTCCTAGTTTTAGCTTTGTTCTCTCTAAATTTTTTTTGTTGAAGACAGGGTACTTTGGCCCTGAATGACCATCTTCATCTAATGAGGACATACTACCATGGTTTCCTCGAACTTCATTTCATTATTTTCTCCTCTAAAACACGACCACTTGAAAACTTAATTAAATTTCTTATTTGAACATATACGTCAAATGATGCGAACAACTACGTGTTAAATTAGTCATAGGAATGATAGAACGGTAGAAACTTATAATCATCAATTATTTGATACTTTTACAAATATAATAGTTGAATATATATATATATATATATATATATATATATATATATATATATATATATATATATATATATATATATAACCGTCGTAATCTCACAAAATTAGTGATTGACTTTTTCAAGTCTAATGATTAATGAGAAGAATTTTTGGTGCCATAGTAGATGGTATTGGTTTATTTTGCATACACCTTGCAAGAACCTTTTTCTTTGGAGATGATCTAGTTAGCAAGAGCTTGACCAAATCTTTTCTGCTTATACATATCAAAAATATTATTTACGACGCTCCAACATTTCAAAAAGTTATCCATCCTAAAATTTTTATATCTCTAACCTATTTAATCCTCTTAATTTTTTACATCTAATCATCATTTAAAATATTATAATTATATTAAAAAACTTTAGCTCTATTTATACTTTTTATGTATAAGACTAATTCAATTTTTAAAAATATTACAATATTATTAAGAACTATGCATTTTATAATAAAAAATGTTAAATATACAAATTACAAAATCCCAAATCAACATAGGAGATGCACGATTTTTGATCCTTTGTTTTCAATTTTTTAATAAATCATTTAATGGGGTAGAGTAAACCTGTATTTATTTTCAAGGTTCAAGTCGACCAATGATAGGCGAACAACTAACTTCTCTGGTGTCCGTCAAAGGATCCGGAGGTAGGGGATGATTAGTGATTAATCTGGCTGACCTCTATAACTACTTATCTAAAAAATACCTTAAATTAAATAATTTCTTTATTATTTTAATTAAAAATAATAACATTAATAAAGAAAAATTATTATTAAATCTACAAATAAGAATTTCAATCTCTAATATTCCTATAACCTCTCGTCTCATGAAGACTAACGGGGGCGATGGTGCTGGACGAGAGGGGAACGATGCAGCGGGCCGGGGGGGGGCGATGCCACTGGCTGGGGGAGGCGATGCGGCGGGCCGGGAGGGCGGGGCGATGCCACGGCCGGGGGGGGCGATACTGCAGGCCGGTGGGGGCGACGGTGCGGGCCGGGAGGGAGAGCGATGTCACGAGCCGGGAGTGGGAGCAATGCCGCGGGCCAGGGATGTGACGCCCCTAATAGTCCCACATCGGATGTGGATGGAATTGTGATTGGGTTTATATGAGACATGGGCACTAGTAATAATAACTGGGTTTAAGTATTTTGGGTTGTGGTTTGAGCCCTACGAGTTATTATTGCTAGTGGGCTGGGTCGTTACATTTGGTATCAGAGCCAATAACTAGTCGGAAGTGTGTGGCGAGTCTCGGCTGAGCCTGGATCTAGATGACAGGGCTAGCGAGACAAGTCTCACATCGCCTGGTAATCTTTTGCTGCTATGTGTGTGTTTGGGCTGACGATGACGTCAGGCCTAAACGGGGGGAGTCTGTGACGCCCCTAATAGTCCCACATCGGATGTGGATGGAATTGTGATTGGATTTATATGAGACATGGGCACTAGTAATAATAACTGGGCTTAAACATTTTGGGTTGTGGTTTGAGCCCAACGAGTTATTATTGCTAGTGGGCTGGGTCGTTACAAGGGAGGAGCGAGCGAAGTCGTTGCTGGAAGGGGAGGGGTCGGGGAGGGGAGAAGAAAGAAAAATCCTACGCACTTTTTTTTTAGATGAAATAGGGATGAAATAGGGTTTTTCTTTTTTGGAAAATAAAATTTTCTTCTTTGGGGGGGGGGGGGGGGGGGGGAATAGATTTTTTTTTTTCTTTTGGGGGGAATAGAAAAAAATAAAAATTTAAAAGGAATTAAATTTGAAAAAAAAAGTTATAAAATTTTTTTCTTAATTGATATAGAGTCTGGTCTTTAAAATTGCTTCTAAACCGCCTCTATGATTATATAGTAGAAGCGGTTACAAGAATAAAAATAATAATAATAAATAAAAGGAATTAAATTTGAAAAGGAAAAATTATAAATTTTTTTTCTTAATTGATATAGAGGCGGATCTTTAAAATCGCCTCTAAACCGCCTCTATGATTATATAGTAGAAGCGGTTACAAGAATAGAAAAAAAAAACAAATTAAAAGGAATTAAATTTGAAAAAATAAAATTATAAATTTTATTTCTTAATTGATATAAAGGCGGATCTTTAAAATCGCCTATAAACCGTCTCTATGATTATATAGTAGAAACAGTTACAAAAATCGCCTCTTTACAACCGCCGCTATGGTCACTTTTTTTTGTAGTGATCGAATTATAACTATGTGAATCTTAAAAGGATTGATTAAAGTGTGGGATCAAACTTAGGTTGGAACTTAAAAGTAAAACTTAGTGGTATATGAGTTCTAGGCTAAGCTTAAGCTAGAGGACAATTGTATATGTGTTGAGACTGGTGAAACCCTAGAAGTCATTGAACTTAGGGTGAGATCTTAACATAAGTCACGATATTCCAAAATTGTTAACCGAGAGATGTCGATCAAGTTTTGACTCCTAATGTAGTGATGGGAGATGTCAATTAGGTTTTAACTCCTAGTGTAATTATGGGAGATGTCGATTACTTTCGACTCCTCAAGCAGTGGCAGGAGATGGCGATCATGCTTCGACTTTCTATGTAGTGCTTGGAGATGGTGATCCCTTTCGACTCCAAGTGACTATTGTGTTTGGCGATATCAATTACCCTCCACACCAAGGGCTCACCGAATGGAAAATGTGTGCGACCAATTGACTCAAATATAGACCGAATTTGTATTTGAATAATAATATAAACTAATATGTACATGGCTAGAATTAGCGTAAATAAGATACAATATAATTAAAATTTTATGCTTGTGTTCAAATCTTACCTGCGTAAATTTTATTTGATAAAATTTAAAGACATGTTTAACTCAAAACAGGGATAGAAATTAAAATAAGTTCAAAATGAAAGATGAAGTGATGAAATCTCCTAATTTGGTTGGCTACCAAATGGAAGGAACGTTGTTTGATTAAGAAAAATTCAATCAGCTAAAATAGAATTCACAATTCAAAGTTAAATAACGCACTCAAAATGTAAAATTTAAAGAAATTTGAATTTGAAACCGAATTCATTAGTTTGTACTCAAATCTTTTATACAAAATTTCGGCTCACAATATATTTATTCAGATGCATATAAGGTTGAACAGAGATGCGGGTATAATTGGATAATATCTTATCCGTTTCATACAGACATCTACTAGGTTTCATGATTCCAACGCAATCCTATTCTCCTGTTTCCACCTATTTATCTATCTATACATTCGACCACATAGAAAAAAAAAAAAAAAAACAATAATAATAATAATAATATGAAAGAAGACCCCAGCCTCTTCTCTCGATCTAGGGTTTCGTCTTTTCTCTTCTCTCCTCCTCCTCCTCAAAAGTACAAATAGGCCAAACAAACCTAACTGTCTCAAAGTACAAATATAAAATAAACAAATCCATTTCGAAATAAACTTATTGAGCAAATTAGTGTTAGAGTTTAATCAAATTCAGATCTCTTCTCAAAACTCACCCAAAAATCAGTGATTAAGAATGAATTAATTTCTAAAAGGAAGAAAAAAAAACTTCTCAAATCCCTCGAGTATCATCAGTGCAACAAACCACAAACTAAGTAATAACCCACAAAAAAATAAAATTTAAACCCAAAATTCTTAATTTCTAGCACTCAAGTTTTGTTGCTGCTTGTTTTGCTTTTTCCTCTTCCTAGCAATTTCTTTACGTTTTTCTTAATACACGTAATTACCCTCTTAATTGAGTAAGATCGGATCAAGATATGTACAACTTATTAAGCTAGTACTTTCAGATATAATAGTTGTAGATCAAAATATCCATTATAATATCTTTTATTTGGTTATTTATAATTCACCATTTTGAGTTTTACTGGGTACAAATTTTGCTAATTGATACAATTAAATTCAGTTTCAAATTTGCAGCTACAGTTTTTGTTTTCTGCTTTTTCGGCAAATAAATTATGCTTTTGAGTTTTCAAAACCAAATAGTTATAAATTTAGTTTTAGATTTCGTGTTTGGTTGGCAAGATCGCATTAGTTTTTCAAAAACCAAACCAAACCAAACACTCACCTGCATAGAAGAACTCAATTTAGCTACCTGATAAGTCCAAAATCATAACTAGCACAATCTGAGTTGGTGTCACTCAGGGGACAGAGAGAGAGAGAAAAAGAAAACAACTAATAAATTAGGGGGAGTTCATTTCAAAATGACTTAATGACCTATATAATTAGGGTGGACCGACCAAATTTTCACTTCAGACATAATAAAACAGTTAGGAGATTCAGACATCTGCAAGGCAAGGAATTACTTGTCAAAGATTTATTTTATTTGGAGTTGCACAAAATGATTAGTAACCAACATTATAACCCCGCTAATTCTCCATCATTTAATCTCGCCGCCTCCCGAGATCTTAGCATTTTCACCAGAATTCTACTCGAACAGTACAGGTTGGGTTAAAAAATAACTAAACAGAATATATGCAAGGCAAGAAAGCAACCATCTCTAACAATCAGACTCGGCACCCACTTGGCAGCCATACCGCCACGTCAAGCTTGGGCTGTTTCATCTTGCATCAACTCCGTAGCCGCGAGACCTCGGATCTTGACATCATAGTAGACCTCTTCAACTCTTCTCAGATCATACTTCATTCCTGATTAGGAAAAGGAGAAGCTAAGTTTCTTAGAAAGAGAACATCTACAAGAAGCCAACAAAGAATGAGGATGAGGATGTGAATTACTGCAAGAAAATAAATTCCTGAGTTCTGGTTAAAGAAGAAGTGAAAGAAAATATGTGTAGTAGAATGTACCATCAAATTTCTTTCGCAGAAAGTCATTTCGTAGGTTGAGCATTCTAAAGGCAGCATGAAGATCAGTTAAGAACTTGAGAACCTTTCTTGGGCAATCGTAATCACCGGCTGTGACTTGATTTACTACATATCTAGGCTGAGAAGGCAATATAGCTGTATTAGTAACTAATACCTGGGCTCTTGCAGATGAGAACTTCAAAAGAAAACTAAACAGCATTTTATTCATCAATCCATTCAAACTGCAAAAGCCAGATATACTGCAACGAGTCATCATACTTGGATAACTAGATATCAAGCTGTGTTATTAACTACTCCTTTCTGTCGGATGAACATTTGGTGGACAAAAATAGTTGGTAAGAAGAGTGTACCGTCACAGGGTATTCTTCGGATTAGATGGGCAATGGGCGTTCAAAAGAGAAACTTGTATTTGCTCAATAAAAACGATGAGGAATGGTATATCATAGCATTCTTTCTCAAACAATTTCTATCGTAAAAAATTCAACTTATAGGATTTACGAAACAGAATCTCAATAATTCACATATAAGTTGTTCAAGTGTGGAAAAGAAGTCTAACAAACAACACAAGACACTGTTTTACCTATCTGTAATTTGCACTCTTTCACCCTTTCTTCACAAACCATCTTAAGTTGTGTGGTTATCTGGTCTCCCCTCTCTTATATATGTATCACTATCCACAAGCGAGAAAAGGCATAATTTACCATTTCACTTCTATTTAATGCTTGGGTTCAATCATATACCTTTAACTGGTCCGACACCCCAAATTACTTGTACTAATTATCAAACAAAAAATTAACATAATGCAACAGAAAGCAAGAAAGATGAGCAAGATTCAAAGAACTCTACTTTTAAAGTGTCATTGCCTCCACCATGCTTTCAATTTCTTAGCCTATTCAGTTGGGATACCCACAGTAATACAAAGCACTTCAGGACGACCAAATCGGTTTAACTAAATCCTCTATATGTACTTCAGCTAATATGAAGCCAAATCAATTATGCTCCTAACATAAATAAATTTCTCGTCCTTGAACTACGAGGAGCAGGAATTCCAGTTCAATAATATTCCAATTTATAGGCCTTTCGAGAGAAGACAGCTACTAAGGTAACAAAAACTTACCAGCTCATTAGACATGAAACACAATCCTGCAACAGAAACATGATTTGTGTCAGTACTTCGTAAAAGAACAAAGCTTGCAAATGAACACAGTTGTACACATGTTTAGGTCAGGAGCAATGCAACTAGTACCCTCCAAAGTGGGGTGTATATCTTACACCCTCTTCATCCAAAGGTCATCATTCCCTATTTGTCACATCAATTTTATTTTGCCTTTTTTTACTAAAATTCATTTGGGTTTTTGCGAACCCTAGGATGCCTAGGTGTAAGATGTACAACCCTATAAGGGGTGTATAGGTAGCATTTTCCTCAAGTTCATTTGATCTAAGAATAAATTATAGACTCTTGGCAACAACACATGGTGCATGCTCTTATCATAAATAAATTATTCCACCAAAATCTAAACGAAAGCATATTCAAGAGTTATCAACTATCAACTTTGTTTTAAATATTTTTCTTGAGACATTAAGGTGATATGACATTTAGGGCGTATTTGGTTCGCGTTATGTAACATTACAGATTATTTCGACATAACCAGATATCTAAAATTTCTGAATTATATTACTACTGATCCTGTATTTCCGCATTTAGTTTAATGCAGTAATATAATGTTGGATTACAGTGTATATAGAAAAACTATGTTTGGTTCATTTTATAAATTCTAGTAATCCTAACAATAAATCTATTCCAAAATTGTCCTTGTGGCCAAATTTAATATTATTTTTTACCAAACTATAACTTAATATAATTTACACTTGAATTTAAAATTTTAATTTAAATTTTAAATTTGAAAAAAATATAAAATTCAATATTTTAATTTAAAATTTTAATTTATATTTTAAATTTAAATTTAAATTTGAAATTTGAAAATTTAAAATTCAAAATTTTGAATTAAAATTTTAAAAATGACGTATTGAAAGAGTTTGGAGGGTTGAAAAAGGTAAACTTATAATTTTAGATAACATGCAAGATAACCCACCATCAGTAATGCGAGGTACTCACCTCCCGCTCGATGATATTTTTTGAGTAATCCTACACCATTTGTAATATTGCATTACTAACCAGATTACAGACTGGATGAACCAAACACAATAATCCTAACATAAAATGCCTGTAATCTTGGCAAGATAACCCGAACCAAACATGCCCTTAATAACTCAATACACATGCAAGGAAAACTCTACAATGGATCGGAAAACTACAATGGCTGCAGATGACTTGTAGTAGTATGTATAGCTGTAATCCTACTAAACTTGCACGACTAATGCATGACTTGGTGATCCCAAGTTGTTTGGACCATTTTTCATGAAAGCATCTATAAATTATAGAAACAAAAGGGCAAACCCTCATTTTCAAATGCTATTTGTGTAAGCATTGCACATGCGCCGAATGTTCAGAAAAAATTCCTACTAATTAAACTCACACATGAATGTTTAAAGAAAAATCAAGGGAAAAAAATAATCACTCATTCACGATTAAATGCATTTCATAAGTTCATCAGCAATTCTGAAAGGAAGGGTATTATGGTGCTGATTATGCTCTTGAGAACACATTTGTGCATCAAACCTATTATATTTCTAATGAGTTCGGATCTATCAAGTAAAGCTAGAATAGTTCTAGAAGTGGAACCGTTTACTTCTGCGTCATTTCTAGTGATAGGGCATCCGAATTGATTATTGGGCTATTGGCACAATTAAACTTGATCTAAGCTATTTGATCTTCATAGCAACCAAATTTCCTGATTTTATGACATCATTTACCTACTGATCAAATGGTCTTAAATTCACCTTATATTAACAATTAACCATTGCCAAATTCGGATCCACTTGAAAGCTAGGGAAATAATGGCAAAAAGTTACAAAACTTGTTCCTCGAAAGTTCAAATGCCCTAGATTATAAATAATGGTGCCAATCATTAATTCAAATGCCCCGTCACTAGAAATGACACGAAAGTTATTGCTTCTATTTACTTTTGGAAGTAATAGTATTCTAGTTTGACTACAGATTTATTTATGTAATGACAACTTCAAGAATATTTCCCTCTCTAACCAGATTTATTTAAGGACAACTTCAGAGAATATATCCCTCTCAACAGTTTAATCACTTACTTTACATGTAAAATAAGTTAGTTTTCAGCTATGTATCACGAACACTTCTATAAGCCTCGCGTGTCCGTGTCGGACACTCACGTGTCCGTGTTGGACTCGTGTCCGATGTTGACACTTTTTGGACACGCGTTCAATGTCGATTCATAGCGTATACAATTAAAAAAGTGTATATATTTTTTTATTTTATTTTTTTTATGTATATATAATGTAAGATGATAAATATTTTAGCTCTTTGATGAGTACATATAATTTTTTTTTGAACAATATAAATAAATTATGTATGGTGGAAATTTTTTAAAAAAAATATATATATATGAACTATTAATGAAAAATTTTATTAACTTTCATTCGAATAAGAAATATAACAATATTTTTATCAAAATTTATATTTTATATATAATAAATATATATTATCATATTAATAATATTATATTTTATTACTGTGTTCATACCGTGTCCATGTCCTAATTTTTTGGATGTTGCCGAGTCGCCGAGTTCGAGTCGTGTCGTACCCCGTATTCCGTGTCAGTGTCCATGACGCTTAGGTTTTCAGTGAGAATGTTGCAACATTCAAAGAGGAAAAAGGTTATTTATTGCTAATCATGTGGTTGACATTACTAACAAGTGACAAGACTTTGCCTGATGTTTAGTGTCACTTGAAATAATTGATAAGACTTGATGAGACAAATAATGATAAAACCTTTTTTTTCCCCACAATTTACAAAAGTGTGAACATCTTCCATGACCCGCATGACTCTCATTATAGATACTGTAAATGAAAGTTCGAATAATTCATAAACTTCTTATTCATTCATAATTGTAATTTGGCTGCAAGACAGAAAATAGAATGAATAGTGGTTAAACTGCTTCCTCCCACTGACCAAAATTGTTGCAATACATAGCTGAGTTTACAAACAATATTCTAACTAGCATTTAGGAAAAGTGCATCAAATGAAGCAACAATAAAGTTTATATGCTAAATGAACTCAATATTTTGGAAAATTGAACGGGCACTTTTCCTGATCGTAATGGTTATGCAACAATAAACTTTACATGCCAAATGAACTCAATATTTTGGAAAATTGAACGGGCATTTTTCCTGATCATAATGGTTTTCAAAATGAATAATCATGCACGCCTACTGTAACATTAATCAACCATACCAACTAACCATTCTAGACACTCCAATTAAACTATACACAAAAGAGTATCTTCCTTCAGCTAATTGGAAATTAGGAGACAAAATTCATAACTACTTCCATGACATTTAACAAAAAATAGTGAATGACAGAAACTAACCAATGAGATAATCTTCAATGTCTAGACCAAAATCTGAAGAATCCACTGCACAGAAAAGGAGAATATATGTAAATTTTACCATCTCCTATTTGCACAAAGAAACCATAATCTCACTTTCAACAGTTTAAAATTTATGGTATAATAAAACGATCTAATATAAGAAAACAATAAACTGAAAAAAATGCTTTCATAGATATAAAATAACATGCAACATAAACAATAAAAATATATCCAATGAATTCTAGATACCACAACATCTGTGTAAACTACAAGACAAAATTCCTTCTGCTAGTGCAAGTGGTGGCTGCATTTGCTCTGCATAAGTTTTTTTATTTTGTTTTGTTCCATTTTATTTTATTTTTGTGTGCTGGAACTTGGAAGGAGGGTTGTGTAGAGACCCAACCCACTAGCACTAATAACTCATTAGGCCTAAACCGCTGGCCCAAAATGCTTAAGATCAGTTATTAGTAGTAGGATCCCTAGTCCTCATATTCCCATTAATAATCTCAATCTCATTAGATGTGAGACTATTGGGGAGTCATAGACTTCTCCTGTTTAGACCTTGACATTTTCATTGAGTTCAAGATCACCAGGCGATGTGAGACCCATCTCACACTTTCGGCCGGCAAACCGGCTCTGATACAAAATATAGGGACCCAACTCACTAGCACTAACAATTCGTTGGGCATAAACTACCAGCTCAAAATGCTTAAGCCCAATTATTAGTATAATCTCTTATCATTATATTTTCATTTACAATCCCCTTCTCATCCGATGTGGGACTACTGGGGCATCACAAATTGCTTCATGAGGGTTGCTTCAAGGGCGTAGATGTGTAGGGGGTGCAAATAGCATGGTGGCTGAAATATCTATAATCAGTTATCAATTTTTTTTATCCTGAATGGTACAATTTCTAAAATACAACATTGCAGAGCATCTTTTACGCAATTGATGCTTTCTCCTATCTGAAGAGAGAAATAGACAAGAGAAACAAGAAAGAGGAGAAAAAGGAAAGAAAGGAGAAATAAGGCCTAAGGCCAAAAAAGAGAATCGATTTTCACTAAGCACTTCCATGAAAAGTACCCTAATTCCAAATTTCAATTTGAATGTACAGAAAAGATAGCCCATTAATTATGAAATTAAAGCATTCATAATTCTCCTAACTTCATCTACCATCAAGATAAGGTTCTTTCGACCCCATATAACAAATTTAGAGTAATTTGTTCCTTCGTGATCTTATTTAAATCATATTGACAAATAATGGGATTTCTACTGTTAACTAAAAGTAATTGGATGAAAATTCATCCAATTACTAATGAAATTAAAGCCATCAATTTTCAATTACTAATGAAAAGTACCCTAATTCGAATTTTCAATTTGAATTTACAGAAAAGATAACCTATTAATAATGAAATTAAAGCATTCATAATTCTCCTAACTTCATCTACCATCAAGATAAGGTTCTTTCGACCCCATATAGCAAATCTAGAGTAATTTGTTCCTTCATGATCTTATTTAAATCATATTGACAAATAATGGGATTTCTACTGTCTCACTAAAAGAAATTGGATGAAAATTCATCCAGGAATCTTAAAAAGAAAGTAAAGCATGGTTTACTAAAAACTAAATTAGAGATTTAGAGAAATTACAGACTTATTTTTTGACCAAACCAACTAATTGTCTCAAATAAAATAATAAAATTAAATACAGGCCAAATAGACTCAGGATTATGTAATTCAACCTAAGTTATCATTGGGAAAGTTTGATTCCTTAAGCTAAAACAAAAAATTATGTATTCAGAGTTCGGACCACAAAACCCAAAAACAATGTCTGATAATCCGAAACTACTATGACCAGGAAAAGATATCTACTTCATTGTCTGTCCCTTTCTGTATGCGATCCAGTACTATAACTATAAGAGAAGCATTCAGTACTACCACATAATGAAGCTAGGCAATTAAAAAAAAACTTCCCACAAAATTCCAAGAATTATGTTTTGGACCCTGCAATCTCTGAAGTCTGAACTGCAAAGCATGACTGCCAATAGCGGAGCAAACTTCTAATTATGCAGTAATTCCTGATTGACTTCGTTTATACATAAGTATCAATAAACATAAGGAGCATTAATGAACTGGAATTGTGACAATCTAGTATGTGCAAAAACCTACAACGAAAGCAACAGGAAACATTAAGGAAAAAAACAAAACACATAATAACTGTTTATAAGAATTGCCACAAGGCAATGAAACCTCACATCCAAGTTTCTTCTCGGCCTCAGTATGCATTAGAAGGCTCCCTGTCTCCAGCCAATGCAGAAACGCAAGCAGCGAAACTACAGTTTGAGTCTCACTTCTCCAATCCCCATGGTACCTAATACTCCAAAAGTACTTCCATTAAAGCCCTAAAAGAAGAAAAAAAAAAAAAAGGAACAACAATATAGCCCAACTACCCCAAAAATCCCATCTACCTGTAATATTGGCCTGGGCACTCTCTAAGGATCCCGGCGAGCCGATCGAAGAGGCCCTTGATCACCTCAATCTGAAGCTTTGCCTTCTCCAAAACCTCTAAAACCACAATCAACCAGCCATAAAAATGAAATCAGCTCACAAGTAGCAACAAAACCGTGAACCCAAGCGAAACCCTAGCATGAAGAGAAAAAGGCCCTTTTCATTGCAAGATCTCGCTTTTGGAGCTCGTCGGACCTGGGACGGGGAGGGACTGGTGGACGAGGAGGAGGCTGGAGTGCATGAGTCGAGCGGCAGCCTCCATCTCCATCAGCACCGAGCGGATCCGCTCGCGGACGCTCCCGGACTCATCGAGCTGGTGGCGGAAGTCCTCGAACTGCTTCTCCATGAAAGGAAGAGAATAGTTGGAGGAAGAGGAGGAGGTCACGGTGTCCCACGGAGGGGGCGAAGAGAAGCGGCGGAGGGAGAAGGGAGGGGTTCGGAGGAGGAAGAGGAGAGGTTTAGGGTTAGGGTTAGGGCAGGGGAGAGGAGGGAGGCGAGAAAAGGCGGACGAGAGGGCGGGAAGGGAGGCGGTTCGAAATGCAGCTCTCATCTTCCCGGATGAACCTGCCGACCATCCATAGCCATTCTCCGCTGCATACGTGTAGAGATTTTTTTTTTAACTAACCTTAAAAACTTTTAATATTTACAATCTGACCCTTCAAATATTTTCATGTTGGAGCTGGATGCACGAGAGGAAAGGAAGGAACTGGTGCGGTAGGTAAACTAATGTCCTTGTTCTGATCTCTTGATCAAGTTGGAGCTAATTGACGTGCCGATGGGTAACCAATGCTACACGTGGTCCAACATGCAAAGTACGCCAACTTTAGCCAAACTGGATCGATTCCTCATCTCTATCGAGTGAGATCAAGCCTTCCCCCTTTCGAAGGTGGTTGCACTTCCCCGAGTTACTTCCGATCACTCCTCGATTATGCTGTCTGTGTAGACTAAGCTGCCTCCACGCAGGTTCAGATTCGAGGATGCATGGCTTTTGCGGGAGGACTTCAACGCTAGGATGGCCGGTTGGTGGGCTGAAGTGCATGGGCCCCAGTCAAGTATTCTTGTCTTTACCGCCAAACTGGGGCACTACAGGAGAAGGATCAAAAAATGGTGCTCAACTAACTTCCATGACATCTCCAAGGCTAAGAGGGATATTTCAGCTGAGATTCAGGCGCTGGATCTACTCGAAGAAACCGGTAACTTATCAACCTCGCAGCAGGAGAGGCGGGCCTTGTTGAAACAACAGTTGTCGTCGACTATGAAGGAGGAGGAGGTGTTGTGGAGAACTAGAGCAAAGCAACACTGGCTCAAAGATGGAGATGGTAATACCAATTTCTTCCACGCGGTTGCCAACGGGAGAAGACGGAGGAATTCAATCGACGTGGTCGAGGATCAGGGGTTCCGAATTTGTAGGGAAACAGAGAAAAGATAGTACTTCTTACAGAAGTTCCAATAGTTGTTTGTCGGAGAGAGGCGAGGAAGGAGGCGTTTGGTGATTGGGCCGAAGTTTATGGTGGGAACCGGCTGCTAAACGATGAACAGCTTACGACCCCTTTTAGTAAGGAGGAGATAAAAAGAGCCGCGTTTCAACTCGGAGGGGACAAGGCACCGGGGTCGGACGGCTTCAATCTTAGGTTTTATCAGAAGTTCTGGGGAATAATGCAGGACGATATTTTTTGTATCTTCGAGGACTTATACTACAAAAAACTGAATACTGGGCCGATCGACTATTCTTTCATTACTTTACTGCCCAAGAGAGAAGGGGCCAAAGCAGTAAGCGACTTCAGACCAATTAGTCTGCTTAACGGAATCCAAAAGATTATCTCCAAAGTCCTAGCTAATAGGCTAACCAAAGTTTTGGACGGGGTCATTTCTCAGTCTCAGGCCGCGTTCATCAAGGGGCGATCGATCTTAGATACTTTTGTCACGGCTAGCGAAATTGTTAATTGGGGGACGAGAACTAGGGAGGAGTGCGTCGGCATCAAGGCCGACTTTGAGAAAGCATACGATACGGTCAACTGGGGGTTTTTGCGTAAGATTTTGACTTAGCTTGGGGCGAACCAAAGGTGGAGCGGCTGAATTGATCAATGTATAGCCAATGCCAAGATTGCTGTTCTTGTAAACGGGACCCCCACCAAGTGGATCAAAACACAAAGAGGCTTGAGGCAGGGTGATCCGTTATCCCCTCTTCTGTTCCTTCTTGTAGCAGAAGGACTCACACGTATGACGGCATTGGCAGTTTGTGTGACGCCCCCAATAGTCCCACATCGGATGTAGATGGAATTGTGATTGGGTATATATAAGACTTGGACACTAGTAATAATAACTGGGCTTAAGCATTTTGGGCTGTGGTTTGGGCCCAACGAGTTATTATTGCTAGTGGGACGGGTCGTTACATTTGGTATCAGAGCCAATAACCAGCCGGAAGTGTGCGGCGAGTCTCCGCTGAGCCTGGGTCTAGATGGCAGGGCTAGCGAGACAAGTCTCACACCGCCTGGTGATCTTGGGCTGCTGTGTGTGTGTTTGGGCTGACGGGGACGTCAGGCCTAAACGGGGGGAGTCTGTGACGCCCCCAATAGTCCCACATCGGATGTGGATGGAATTGTGATTGGGTATATATAAGACTTGGACACTAGTAATAATAACTGGGCTTAAGCATTTTGGGTTGTGGTTTGGGCCCAACGAGTTATTATTGCTAGTGGGACGGGTCGTTACAGTTTGAAATAATTTGGTGAGTGCCGTAGGGCCGTCGGAGAGGTGCAAAGTTCCCATCCTACAATATGCGGACGACACCATCTTCTTCTGCAATGCCAAGGCAAGGGAAGTGCGGAATCTTAAGTTTATTTGGAAATTATTTGAGTGGGCCTCAGGCCTGAAGACTAATAGGAGTAAGACAGAGCTTCTGTACCTGGGGGATAGGGAAACCAGGGGCGTGAGGCTTGCAAGGTTGACCGGGTGCAGGTTGGGTAAATTTTCGATCAGATACTTGGGCCTACCGCTATCTAATGGAAGGGTTAGAAAGGAAGACTGGAGATATATCATCAACAAGTTCGAGAATAGGATTGAAGGGTGGCAGACGAAGCTGCTTTCTCAAGGGGGCTGATTAATTTTGGTTAACTCGGTTCTGACCAACGTGCCACTTTATTTCTTCTCGGTCTTTAGGGCGTCAAAATGGGTCATTAGTCGTCTAGAAGCTCTCAGGCGGGCTTTCTTTTGGAAAGGGAGGACGACGGTTAAGGGTGGGCACTGTTTGGTTCAGTGTAAACAGGTGTGTCAAAGTAGGAAAGATGGTGGGCTGGGGGTACGCGACCTGGGCGATATGAATACGGCCTTACTGTCGAAATTGTGGTGGAAATTGTTGACTGGGGGAACTTTTTGTGGGACAAGCTAATCCTCGAGCTTCATTATACCAGAAGGAGACCGCTTCAGGAAGGGGCTTCGTTTGCTCCCTACTCGCAGTGGTGGAAAAGTGTTCTGGGGACTAATGAGGTGTTCAAGTGCGGGACGGAATATGTGCTGGGTGATGGGGGGAGAGTGGAGTTGTGGCGGGACAAATGGAGGGGAATGACCCCCCTCTGCTCTCAATTCCCGAGTATTTTCTCGGAGGTGGTTAACAAAAATTGCAGGGTGTTCGAGTGCTATGGAAGCGGGGGTTGGAGGTAGAGGAAGATCCTGAAAGGGTTACCTTTGAGGAACGAAAGGGAGTGTCCAGCAGTGCGGGATTTTAAAGCGTTGCTGTCGAGCTTAAGCCCCGGTATCGGGTGTGTTGTAGTTTCGTGGAGGTGGTCCAAATCGAGAAGTTTTTCTGTGAAGTCTGTGTTTAACTTTCTACAGGATGGGGCGTTAATGTAGTTTTTTTCGATCGGTTGTGGAGCACCAAAGCACCACTCAAAGTTAAAATTTTCGTTTGGGCGGTCGTAAAGCGCAGAATTCTGACGGTTAATAATTTGATTAAGAGGGGGTGGAGCGGGGAGGCTAATTGTGTCTTTTGCAGGGAGGCGTTGGAGAGTGCCGACCACCTTCTAATAGGGTGTGAAGGGCTAAAATGTTGCTAGGAGCTTTGTTGTTGAATAAACAGTTTATTCGTCAGTATAATTCAGTATCATTACTGTGGGAGCACGTTAGTAGTATAGGGGGTGCAGAGGAAGATTGGAATGCGCGCTTGTAGTTGCTTCTTGGTGGACGATCTAGTTGGAAAGAAATAGGAGAATCTTCGAAAATAGAAGAGCCAACTTGAGATAACCGCGGTCTTGGGTCGAGGGGTGTGTCTAGTTTTTTCTTTTTTTTCTTTTTTCTTTTTTTTTTTTTTTTTGAGGCCCGGTTGCCTCCCACGGTTGCTTAATTCAAGATCCTTTGAATGAAACGGTAGCATACTAACTTTTCTCGAAAAAAGAATTTGTATTGGGATTTGTGCAATTGTACTTTCTCTCTCTCTCTTCTTAATTGTCTCTACAATTGCACAAATTTCAATACAAATTATATGATAAAAAATTCCCAGGTATGAATAAGTTTGTACTGTTGAAAGTATATAAACTCTACTATATATATATAAATATATATATATATATATATATATATATATATATATATATATATATATATATATATATATATATATATTGAAATTGGCATTTTTCTGTATTACAAAACTCTATATATGTTTATATTAAGATAATATAGTAAATTAAAATGGTTAGATTTAGATTTTCATAAAAATTAAGTGGTTGAGAATACTCCTTCAATTTCACAAAATAAAAAAAATATCCTTAAATGATTATACAAGAACTATTATTTTAAATAGCAAAAAATAAACTAATATTTTTCTGAATGAAAAACATCCACTCGAGGAATGCTTTATTTCTGATGAGGCTTTATAGTAAATTAATATAGTGAAGTATATAATTACATAAAAATTGAATTGTTTATTTATTTCTGTTAAGAATATATAGTTACTTAAAATGACTAGTCTATATTTTTATAAAAATTAAGTTACTGAGAATACTCTAATTTCACAAAATAGCAAAAAATTCCCAATAACTAGTAAAAACATATAAACTTAATTATCTAAATTATGAACTATTTTGAGTTGGCTACTCATTCTTTCAAAATTTTTATTTTACTATCAAACCTTTTAATTTGTTTGATTTGTATCAGTCAACGACACTGTAACTTTAAAATTCGAATGCTTCGTTTATTTTTATAGATTTACTTAGTATACTCCATATGATTCTGGCAACTATAATTTATTTAAGTAATTAGTTTAAATCTTAAAGTCAAAGTTGACTTACTCAAATTAAACAAATTAAAAAATTAGATAATAAAATTAAAATTTTAAAATATAAATAGCCGATTTAAAATTATCCATAGTTCAGATAAGTTCTACATCTTTACCAACAACTATTGTTTTAGATAAATTTTTTAACGTAAAAAATGTCATCTCAACTAATGCTTTAATAAGAAAAACGAAAAACACTGACAAAATAAAAAAGAACCTAAGGAAGAGTAGAAGAGCAAAAACAAAGAAAAAAACTAAGTATAATCTGATATTTATAACAAACCGACGATCGTTTCGAGTCATAGAGGAACAGGATTCGGCACACTGGCCTCCAAGCCATCTAGACCGGCGATCGTGTCTCACGGCACCCTGACGAGTTACAAAAGGACACATCCTAGAAAAGCACATCAGATCCACCAACTGTACTAAGCAAAAATCGCCACCCAAAACTCGAGGATGAAGGTGCCGTACAACTGCCCTGCCAGGCCACGGCAGAGACAATGACAAGGCCATCCCCTACCCATCCCGGCAAAGTCGAAAACGGATCAGAACGTTGGCGATCGCGAGAAAAAAAGAGGAGAAACAGGGGAGGAGACGTGAACACCAACAACACCTCGCATTAATTTCTGAAAAAATGCAACAGAACAACCGCATTAAATGCCATTAGACCCACATATATATATTATTATATTATTATTATTGTTTATATTTTATTTATTTCTAAAATTAGATACCCACAGTTCGGAATGCAGAGAACTCTCCCAGATTGCCGGTTCATAAATTTTTATAATTGTCCTAAGGTTTTATTGTAAATTAATATGATTAAATATAGATTTCTAATAAAAATTAAACTGTCCAGAATGCTTTTTTTTAGTTTCACAAAATGGTACAAAATCTCCAAATTATCTTAAAATTAGCAAAAATAATAATAATAATAATAAATGGAGTACTTGTAATATATATTTTTTTTGTAGATTAAAATGTAAAGTTTAATAATTATTATAATAGACGAAGAGCAGAGAAAGCCGACTTCAATTTCATACCGCCGAAGTCAAGAATTAAAAAAAAAAAAACAATTTCCCTAAATAATTTGTTTACATTTATATTAAAAAAGAAAAAAATAATATAAGCTATCACTTGCAACTCCAGTCAAACTTACCTTTAAATGATGAAATCCAAAAATAAGTGTTTACTTTCTGCTCAAAAAAATATACATAAAAATATAAATTGATCATTTCGGCGCATACTCAGAAGTAAGCAATTTCCACCCAATATCTGAATACTTTAAAAAATCAATTTATAATTTTAAAGTATACACATCATTTGAAAATCTCAAAACTGATTATGTACAAAGGTACAAGTATAAAAAGCAAAGCAAATAAAAAAAAACAAAAACAAAACAAAAAAAAAAAAGGCAAGAGCTCGAATGAAGAAGCCTTAATGATTCGTGTCAGTTTTCACTTCGTTTTGAGTTTGATCATACAAATGAATGCTATGATCCGGAAAATCAGGCCGTAGAAAAAAAGAACAGCTATACAAAAGTCCCAATCATTGATGTCATATCGGCTTTTGGATAGCACGCCACACCGGGTTATAAGCCACACACCAGAGTACCTGTTGGAAAATGGCAAAATAAAGAGAATTTTAACAAAGTTGACCACACAAAGATTTCTTCAACTGAATAAACAAGATAGTTAAAAGTGTTCCTGAATCTAGAGGCATGAAAACTGGAATAAGTGTTTCTACCTACTAAGCAAGTATTATAGTTCTACACATTTGCTGATTGCTACTGATAGTTTATTTCCTGGAAGAACTAATCTGATACTTACGATACTATTCTCTGAATTAAACTCACACAAAACTTGTGTTCCGAATCAACAGTTTGTTACGAAGATCCATTTAAATGCACAAGTTATTATTAGAATGTAAGTGAAAGTTATCCAACGATAATTAGCCCTATATGACTCTTTTGTGATTACCAACTTGGAGTTGGCGTCTATTCCACTGCAGGTACCTAGGAGTCGTGATTTTGTAGGACAATGCGTTCCACCTATAACAGATAAATCTTATTCCAAGGAAATACCTCGAAGCCAAACATAATATGCTGCTGTAAACATCTAACCACACTCATCTACTGTGAGCTGCAAGTGTTTTTGAGTAAACAAAAAATTCAGGCATCCAAAGGAGCCCTAGTTTATTTCTCAATCTTAAGGAACATCCAGTTCGAGCTATTTTTCGGTATCATTAATCTTTACAAATCCATCACTTCGTCCAACATACTAGCATTCTAAAAACACCCTTTGACATCCGCCCGAAAAGTTTTAGTTAATTTACATATTCAACTTCCAGTGAAATGACAGTTTTATTCAGTATCAAGGTTTATGTATAGGTGTCTCAATTGGTATGCAAACAATCATTAATTGTATGGCTCTTTTTAGTCATTCAGTATCAAGGTTTATGTATATGTGTCTCAATTGGTATGCATTAAATCATCAATTGCATAAGCTCTTTTTAGTCCTTTGTCTAGTATATCCCTCTCGCCAATTTACACAACACTAAGCAATAACGACCTAGAGACCTCATATGCAGTAGCGCGCGCACACATGTTTCAGCTTTTGGGAAAAATATTATGATGAATCTGCTATTTATCTACATGATGCTACTAACATCCTAGAAGTGTGCATTTGGTCAGTTTGAGTTTTGGACAAAAAAAAAAAGAAGCAAATCTGATATTTTGCAATCTATAATCTTAGAAACAAATGGTACTGACTTGAAAAAACAAAAAAAGCCAGAGAACAGAAGTACTTCAGTTTGGTCGCACTAATCTTTGGTCCAAATTCTACGTTGACAACTAGGTCTAAGTTGGTATTAAATCTAAACCTTTAATTTAAGTGCCGGTTGGTGTGGTCTGTGCTGCACGCCTGCACGATGCTGTTTTGAGAGTGATTCATACCCTCTTAAGTATCGCAACAGGCGTAGTGCCAAAGAGTATCGAATAGCATTGCATAGCATGGCGTCATGCCTTGCTGCACTAGCATAATGGCTTCCCCCCTTACCCTTTTATTTGCTTCTCCCCCTTCTTATAATTGGCGAGCAAGATTATGGCACAGTACCATGTCGCGCCATAACATGTTGAGGCACTTAAAACCTTGCTTTAGAATTTCAATCTAGTCTAATCCTATTTGATAAAAATATATAATATGCCCCTAGTATAGAAAGAATCCAGTACAAATACAGTATTTATCAATTAATTACTCTTTTTTTTTTTTTTCAAAATTGTATCAAAAAAGAAAATTGTTTCCTTATTTTTCCAAGCTAATGAAACCAGAAATAATCGCCCTAGCTAAAACAAATTAGCAAAATGCATTAGTTCTATTTGAAATGTTGTGCAATCGAATTTAAATTTATGTTTGGTTATGAACCAAATTAGCAAGACATCTCGTGGTGTACTATGTAAGTGACAATTGAATTCAAACATTCTATTCCGTTTCTTTCAAAACCTAACGTGCTTGAATATTTGGAAAAATGTGATATGATGATATATATAAGTTTCCTGACCTCAGCCCACTATCTAGTCAATGAAGGCAAATGGTTTTAAACAGGGTGAGAGCTGAAACTGATATCAAGATTCAGAGATATTATCTAATTGCTTTAATTAGAATAAATTTGATATAAGGACCCAAAACTATTGCAAAGTTGATCTATATTTTAGTAATAATATGTAAGAAAGCTTATGCCATCCCACGAACTAAATGCGGTATAAATGATTTTATTGCTACGTTGGATTAAGTACGAAACCTCCTTAGTTGATCCATCCCATGAAGCATATCTGTGCCTGGTTTAGAACAACCAATACATGTTGTGAAATAAAGTTTGAATACGAAACAGAAAAATGGATCTTTATTTGCAAAATCATATCTGAACATTTAGGGTCAAATAAAGCCATAACCGTTTCACGTAAGAAAAGCAATTTTGGCTAACACAATACTATCGTATTTCAGGAAAAGAAGAAAAAGGTGAAGAGAAAGATGAACCTTTGAGCAGTTACGATGATAAATCCCTCTAGCGCCCACTTTGGGTAGCATAAGTATGTCAGAAACTTTGGGCTTCTATTTTGAGTAGATATCAAAGTTAAAACAACAGGCAATAAAGCGGAGCTCTGCATAAATACACTGATATTAGCAAAAAGAAGCACAATATCTAATAGGGTAAAAATGTATGCACAATTCCTATACCATACTGGTATTACAACTCAATTCGAGAACATCACCCTTAAATACTTTTGTCCTTGAACTTCCTCATATATTCTGATTCCATTCCTATCTATTTAAGGAAAGGAAAAAAAAAATTTAATGTCCGCTGGCTTTTGCTGTAAAATATGCTTTTTACCCTTGTTTCATGTAAACTGAAATGAGGATGTAATTTTCATACTGGAGAAGGGGTAAAATAGTCATTTAACAGTAAGGAACTGAAGTGTAAGGTAGTTTAGGGATAAAGTGCTTAAGTGAAAAGTTCAGAGAGCAAGTGGCAATACTAGGAATGCCCAAGAACTATCCAAACATTCTACAATATCTAAATGGTGAGAAAAACAAAGCAAAAAAATTTTTGAGAGAACTCTGATCCGCACCAGTTGGGCCGAAGCCGGTTGGAAGCAGATGGCAAAAGTATAACCAATCCCAGTCACACAATATACGAGCGCGACCAAAACTACATAGTTGGAAACAAATGATGATCTCGGATTGTTGAAGAAGTAGAACATTGAGAGATATATTATTGGCTTAACAAGCGTGTTGAAATGATCTATCGTATCTTTCGAGAGGAAGTAAGCCAACGAGCTCATGCCAGATTCTCTCTCCCTCCAATATTGCAATCTTTGAAGTGAAAATGATCTTAGAGCTCCAATCTTGCATAGAAGAGCTGAAAAACAGTTTATAAGATTCAGCAAATAGGAATTTCAAATAAAAAGATGTCCTTTGAAACTATTGAATCTTTGTTAATGGCATAATTTAATTGAGAATTTGAGATAAACTAGATCAAACTAAATTTGCCTTCAAAAGTTGATACTGTAGAACAGGGAAATATCCTGTATGCAACTAATTTCTTCTTACATAGGTCTGAGCACAATGTAAACCACTTCAAAGAATTTTGTACTCCAAAATACAAAAGCTAGGAAGTGTTTTACTTTACTCGGAACAAATAAGATTTCAATGTAACTCTACAAAGCAATAAATACTAGGTAGAATAGAATTTGTAGCAAAACTTAATTTTCGAAAGAAACAATATCTTGCAATGCAGGTTGTGAAGGAAGAAGCTGGTGCTCAAGAATAAAGTGTCTTACATTTAGATGGTAAAATGTCTCTTACATATTCAAGCAGTCCATTTAACCAACATTTGTCATACCCATTAGATTTGATGTTGTCCTCAGATAATAATAAACTAGGAGGTCAACTCAAGAAAAAATAAAAGAAATTACCAAGAACGAAAAAAAACAAAAAAACAAAAATAAGGGGAAGACAAAACAAACAAATACACGCAAGTTATTTGGACTTAGCATTCTCTCACTGGAGTTGTGGAAACAAGGAGAACTAAAACTGAGTGCACATCTAGTATTGTTTACGTTATTTCCCTTGTAGTTCTTCAAGTTATGCAATTAAAGCTAGCTATATATACTCTTATATTAACGAACTATCTTGGAAATAAGAACATACGAGAAGGGATGCCCACTTACAAACAGCAACCACGGTGTATCCGTAACCAGCTAATCCAAATGATTCATCACTAACTTTAGCAATTGTCCCTAAGCAAACCCCAGCAAGACCTAGTATCATATAATCAACTGCTTGTATCCTAGCTTCACGTAAGCGCTGCTTCGTTACCCTATATCGGAGAGAAATGCTAGGTAACTTAAACACAAAAATATGATCACTCCAGCAAAATGAATGAGAAGACAAAGAAATTACCTTCCCAAGTAGTGCTTGTATTGTATTAAAATACCAGGTGTTTTTCGGTTGGTCAAATCATATGCTTTTGAGAAGCCTAACTTAACTTCCTCTCGCCCTAGACCACACCTTACATTACCCCATGCTTCATCAGAAACAGATCGCTCATCAGGAGACCTGGCAGAACCTGGTCTGCTGCTCCTAACTGATTCGTCCATTTCCTTGAGATCATCTTGCATATCAGGCGGTATTTCATATCCATTATACAGCATCCACTGCAGTGGGAGTTGTTTACATGTAACAGTTGTCGTTGAGCTTGGCTTTACCATGCCCTCTAAAATGTCGATGAAATGATCTGGAGGATTCACACGCTCAGGGACCTTGATCCCTAGGCCTGCAAAGTAGTCTTCGACTTTGTCCACCGGCCCATGGTATACTGTTAGACCTCCTTTGGCCAAAAGGATCAGATCATCAAACATCTTGAACAAGGTATAGCTGAGCAAGAAATTTGTCATCATCAGATCAGAAAATGAATTTACATGAAAACATAAACAAAGGAAAAAGGAATAAAAAGTTAAACTTGGAACTAGTTTGGTGTTGTTGCCGTCTTTTTGTTTTTTAAACTTAAATTCTATGCGATGGGGAGTGCAAACAGATGATGGAGTGCTTGCAGCTAATATATCCATGGAGTTAGTTGGGCAACAAAAAACCAAAATTTAGTAGTATTTTTTTTTTTTTTCTTTTGCTTGTTTATTTTTATGAAAAAGAAGTCTTTCAGTATCCAATGGGCTAGCGTTGTAAACTAGTCAATAATGAAAAATTAGGAAAATCCATCCTCCAGCATGTCCAACCACATAAAATTTTTGTTTATGAACATACTATACGTACATATATATATATATATATATACATATATATATATGTATATATATATATATATATATATATATATATATATATATATATATATACATATATATATATGTATATATATATATATATATATATATATATATATATATATATATATATGTATATATATATATATATATATATATATATATAGGGTCCGGCTACTATACTCTTATGAGTAAAATTTTCTTGTACTCATAAGTTTTCATCCCTTGAATGAAGGAATGTGCGGTTAGGATTATAATAGTTCCTAAAATTTTTACTATTTTACCAACAACCTAGTAAACCCTAGGGGACCACTATCATCCTAACCGCACATTCCTTCATCCAAGGGTGAAAAAGTTATAAGTACAAAGGAGTTTATACTCATAAGAGTATAGTAGCCCTACGCTATATATATATATATATATATATATATATATATATATATATATATATATATATATATATATATATAGAATTAGGCTAGAATACTATCGATAGCACCAAGTCATTGGTGCCATCAAGTTTTTAGCCTTTGGATTAAAAAATGTGTGGTTAAGATGATAGTGGTCCCCTAGGGTTTACTAGGTGGTTGGTTGAATAGTAAAAATCTTAGGGGACCACTATAATCCCAACCGCATATTTTTTCATCCAACGGCAGAAAACTTGATAGTAGCAATTGCTTGATGCTATCGATAGTATTCTAGCCGGACTCTATATATATATATATATATATATATATATATATATATATATATATATATATATATATATATATATATATATATATATGTACGTATATGTATATATATATACATATACGTACATATACATATACTGATATACATACATATGTATACATATATATATGTATATATATATACATATACGTACATATACATATACTGATATACATACATATGTATACATATATATATGTATATATATATACATATACGTACATATACATATACTGATATACATACATATGTATATATATATATATATATATATATATATATATATATATATATATATACATATGTATGTATATCAGTATATGTGTATGTACGTATATGTATATATATATGTATATACATATACATATACGTACATATATATATATATATATATATATATATATATATATATATATATATATATATATATATATATATATATATATTATACGCGCGCACACACACACACACACACACACACACATATATATATACACACATACATACATACATATATACATATATGCTCCTATACTATCTATATTACTGGAGCTCCGGTACTATAGTCTCGTTTTCGATCTTAGGATGTTCAAATCAATGATCTACACAGTTAAATATGATCTAGGGTTTATGAAGTTCTTAGGAATAAAATTTTAATTTTTTTTCGACATCGTTTTCTTAGTAAGTAAATCATGTCAAAATAAATTGTGGAAATTGAACAAATTTTAAAATTTGAGGATAGAACTTTTGAATTCAAGATCAAGAACGTTGATCTTGATTTAAATAGTTTAAAGTATTTTCTATCAAAATTTAAATAAATTTAGATTCTTACACTGTTAAACTACAAACTCGCCATAGTAGCTATTGAAAATTAATAATTTTGAAATGGTTTGATCATAAAGTAAACTATGCCGAAAAAATATATATTTTTTTTTTCTAAAAACTTTAAATATCTTAGATCAGTTTTAACGGTGTGGATCGTTGATTTGAACACCCTAAGATCGAAAACGAAACTATACTACCGGAGCACCGGTACTATCGATAGTATAGGAGCCTATATATATATATATATATATATATATATATATATATATATATATATATATATATATATAATCTGGCTACTATGCTTGTACAAGCACCAAGCACTTGGTGCTTGTAAGTTTTCTACCGTTAGATCTATCTCTTTGACTAATTTCATCCCTTAGATTATTCTATTCCACCAACCACTCACTTAACCCAAGGGGCCCACTATCATCCTAACCGCACATCTTTTCATCCAAGGGCTAAAAATCTACAAGCACCAATAACTTTGTACTTTTAAAAGCATAGGAGCTCAATTATATATATATATATATAACTAGCCTAGAATACTATTAAAAGCACTAATGGATGAAGAAATGTGCGGTTAGGATGATAGTAGTCCCCAACGGTTTAGTGGGGGATTGGTAGAATAGTATGATCTAAGGAGTGAAAATGGTCAAAAGGGTAGATCTAACGGCAGAAAACTTGGCTGCACCAAGTGCTTAGTGCTATTGATAGCATTATAGCCGGACTCTCTCTCTCTATATATATATGGTAACAATATGAAATGGGACCTTAGATTCTTAATTCAATAATTTTTTCGTAAAAAATATCTCAATGATAGTAGCTACACTTCCAAAATGGTTACTAGCAACAACACTTGATGCAACTATTATTTTGCTTCATTAGTTGATTGCCTAGTGGTTATTAACAATTGATAATATTTTGGTTATCGAACTGAATCATCTGTATTATATTAATTCCAAGTTCTATCCGGCAAGTCGTTGATGTGATTTTAGGCTTCTAGCTTTCGGTGTAAACCAGCTTGATTAGACTCCATAGAGATTAATACAAGCTATAAAGTAGATATCTACCATGCAGTTGAGAACAAACCTGGGTTGGTGAACCACCATGCATATATTCACGCCTTCGAGTGCCTCACGACGGAGAGCTCTAAGAAGCAGCTGAGAAGAAGCACTATCCAAGCCTGATGTGGGTTCATCAAGAATCAAAAGAGATGGTTCCATAACCATTTCTAAACCGACGTTCACGCGCTTCCTTTGTCCCCCAGAAATTCCGCGCTTCTCTACTGTCCCAACCAAGGAATTACGTATTGCTTGCAAGCCTAACGACTCAATTACTCTTTCGACAACTAGAATTTTATCAGCTTTTGACATGCCTGCTGACAGTCTGATCAACAAAGGAAAAAAAAAGCAGGGTTAAATAGTGGGCATAACTCTAGCAGATGTGGGCAAAAAAAGAAGAAACATATTATGAGAAAGATGAAAAAGATTATGAAAAAGCGTGAAAAATGAAAGTAGTAGAGAAACCTAACCAAGGAATTGAAATAGAGACAAAATGACTAGAAGGAACACGAAAGAGTAAGTAGACATTCATTACGAAAAGATAAACAAAGGATAAGTGTAACACAAGGAACAGACACGACATAAAATAAACAACTACTTCTAAAGCTACCAAAGAGATAGGGGAAGTGACACAAGTATCAATTCGGTTCCATACCTGCACCTAGCACTGAACCAAAGATTCTCCTCCACCGTCAAGTTTCCATGAACAATATCGTCTTGTGGCACAAAACCAATGATTTTTCTATATGAACGAATCTGCCCTACTTTTCCATTTATAAGAACTAGGCCGCTCATCTTGCATCCTGTTGCCTTTCCAGATAAAGCATTAAGAAAGGTGGTCTTTCCTGCCCCAGATGGGCCCATTACAGAAGCTATCCGACCTGGCATAAGTTTCCCAGTTATTGAGCGCAGAAGTTTTCTCGTTCCCAAAGTTAGAGTTAAGTCGTTGAAAGCAACCTCAAGCAAAGGCCTGGTTCTTAGTTTCAGCTCAGTGGCCATAGAAATAACTTGTGAAATTGTTAAGTCCTTATTTTTCTCCTGAACTTCTTTTTCCTCTTCAATTTTACGATACGCATCCTTGAAGATTTCAGTGTTAGTATGCCTGTGCTTACCTTTTTTAAATATTCGACCACCAGCTTCAAGATTGGAAACTTCATCAATTTCCCTATCATCTTCAACTGAGTGCATCACGACAGTAGCATTACTTGGTTCATTATTCTTTAAAATAGATGATTCTGATGATTGCTGAGAATGATCAAGAACCTTCACTTGTGATTGCTCTCTAACGGTCATCCTGGATGAGAATGTGCGAGATATTTGAGTTGAAAGCTCCATTACATGCTTTCTTGCAATATCTGCCGCCGCTTTCCATCTCTCGCGGGCCACAACAGATTCTCTGGCCAACCTTGCACCTGATTCCCTGGACTTGGCTTCCCTTCTTTCGCGGATAGTGAGAAATTGACCATAGCAATTGTATATTATCAGCAATAGCAAACTCAAGGCAGCCTGGAGGAAACAAGTATTTGCAAAATCAAATTAAATTAAGTAACCCCTCAAGATTATATGTTTCCTTTTTTTATTTACTGCATTACGAAGTAGAAAAAAGAGAGTTGCAACATTGTTTAAAATAAGTAGTCTCCTAGGCTCACAAAATGTTATCATGCCTGCTCTTCAACAACGTGAAGAATAAGCATTTTCTACAATTTGCGAACCATTTAAACTACATAATGGCAACCTTATTGGTGCTTTATTCTTCTCTAGCTAAATATGAACTATTCTCATAATCCAAATGATGGTTGGAGAACTAAAAGATGGTGTAGGTCCATACACATGAACAAAAAGAAATTTTTCAATGAAACGACAATAAAGTATAAATTTTGTCCAATTACATAAAGCAACGAAGTAGTTCGGACAAGCAGAATTAGCACTAAATTGTCTGATGGATCATCAGAGAACTCTGTTAAAGAAGGCAAGTGCATTATGCCTCAAAAATTAGAACTTAAAGAAAAATTAACACTTCAAAGGGGGGAAAAAAAAAGCAGATCAGATGAACATAAGAGTAAATCTTTTTTATTAAGACCATACATAAATACACTAAGAAAACAAATGAAAATTTGTAAAACTGCATATAGGATCCCAGGGAGTGATTTCCGTGGTCCAAAATGAAGTATATTACATATGACACACAATCATAATAAAAGAGAATTTAAAAAGGAACACTTACTATTAATAACACACCAAATAAAGCAATATTTTGATTAGCGGAGTTAGGCTTGCATGAGTTCTTTCTATAGCATGCTGCAAGTTCACAATAAGCATCAGTCAATAATTTTGGCTTCTTAAGAAAAAATTAGAAAGAAAAAAGAACATTGCCAATTCAGTTGCAAAATATTCTACTTTAAAAAGCAATTAGATGGCCTCCACTTAAGGGTCTGAACAAAAGGGACATTAAATATCTTCATCTGATTATTTGCTTCACTTGGAGATAGTTAGCATCAATTTTCGTTGCTTTTGATATTGTTAAATAAGGCATCAATTAATGTGTCTCATTTGATTTTTCTTTGATTTTTCTTAAGTTTTTTTTATTTGGTAAAGTGAAGATTCCGGCGTTAGTTTCTTATGTTAGATTTATCATAGCTAGTGAATCATTAACCAACTATAGTATCGAACATCATCAAATACATCCAATTAGTAGTCAGAGCACTGTATAAGTAGAATTTCTTTCACAATTAAAGAGATTTCTCAATTTTCTGATTGGAGGAGATAGATCTAAAATGAAGCTTCTGAAACATCTTCTGATGTGTAGGGTATCACATTCTGATCAAAGTATTTGACTTAAGGGATGAATCATGTACCATGTCCGGTTGGACTCCAGTAATCAGTTATAGATAAAGAGGAGAAGTTCCTACCAGTCAAACTTTGAAGGTTCAAATTCTGTCAATACATAATCAAATGCATTTCAAATTAGATTCTCCAAGATCCTCGGTTTTCATTTTCCCAAGTGCATAACGACGAATTGTTTATCAACTAAAAGGGCTTCCTTAAGAAGGAAAACTGTCATGGAATAGCCCACAACAAGAAGACTAGGATTCTTTGGCAGGAAATGGCATATTTAGCAGTCACATAATTGACATGGTGACACAGTTGGCAGCGAATTGAAGTATAAGAGTTGTTTTTCAAAGTTTCTATCACTTTTCACTTTTCTTGACTCTGTTATGTGTTTTCTTTCTTTTTATTAAATATGCACACATTAATTCAATGGGAAATGTAATTTTTTTCTTGTATCTTACATGATCTACATATGCAACCACCTATGAGAGAGTAAGATACAGCATCATGGCTAGATGCATAGAACCACTACTTTTTACGACACTAATAGAATTCGTAGTAAAACAATGTCTTTAACTGCTCATCTTAAATGAAATAATTGTCGACAATTTGCTTAGGAGGCAGTTTTCAAAATCTTTTGGCATAGGGAGCACAATTTTATCTCCCGTCCGAACTTATTCTTTGATTAGCTAGACAGGACATCCTCAAGATGATTGTTTTCAGGTCTTGACTTCTATTGTGGACTTCTAATCTGTAATTTTACGGTTGATTACAAAGAAAGAAACATTCTATAAGGCGAGAAAAGTACCAACTAAGCTAGTTCTGATTATAATCTCTCATTATAAAGAAACAACAATAAAACTTAAACAGACATAGAATAGATACAGAAGCATACTATTTTCATGAGTGGAACCCATCCTGCAATAGTGCCTGCGAAACGCGATAGAGACAATTAGACAAAGACATAGCAAATCCATAAAGAAGGTAGCAGCAATTATCTGGAGAATCGACCGTGTAATCTCCACTACTGTAATGCAAAACCACTGTTGCAGCAAGATAACGACCTCAGTTTCAGATTAACTAAGATACTACACTGCTTGAGTAGAAACAATACCCACTACTACAATTTATTTTCTGGACGGTGGTTGGGCAGTAATGACCAGCTGGGCAGAATATCTCAGCAGTAGTTCCCACATCAGCCCATTTATCAGCAGTTCCGCATGTATGATTTGGATTTTCCGGGGGTAGCTGGTAGTTGTATCTGCATATTTTTCCCAGAAATAAGTCACTAGGAATGCCGGAACAGAAAACAACCGAACCAACCAAAGAAAGCCATCTTACGGATCACAAAGCCCAGTAGTTCCATCTAGCGTCCCGAGAGGACAGTAAGCACCCAAGGGACAAGCTTCGACAAGAAAATTGAAAAATGTGAGTCAAAACTTGTTTCAGGTCTTAGACAGAAACAAAACGGATAATAGATGTCGCAACACTGATAAGTGGAAATTTATGCATAGCTTTGAGAAATGCAAGACAAGTATCCATGAATAAGTCAAGTAGATTATATTGGAAATGGCAAGGAAGCCAAATAATTCAGCTAATTAGAAGATCTTTGTTAAGTTATACCAAAGAATCATTATTTGAATCAAAAACTTAAACTATTGGAGATAATAATCGATTATTCTATATAATTTAATACGGTATTATTGTTCTCAACTCTTTTCCGGTGAGACCGTAGGTAGTATTCGACATTTGACGGGTTTAGCTAGGGATCAGAGACCTACCTACCTTTTATTCTGATATCGTATTAAAATATACAAAACCAACATTATTCTCTCAATTTAAGTAATAGTTTTAAAATATCTAAATTTTTCAAAAAAAAACTTTTTCGGTCAGAAAACTAAACTATTGTTTAACGGAAAATGCTACTTGTACACCCGTAAGGGGTGTACATCTCACACCCACCCCATCCTAGGGGTGGGTGAATTTCACTCGTCACATCGAGTGACGAGTGGATGAATACCCACCCTAGGATGGGTGGGTGTAGGATGTACACCCCATTTGGGGGTGTACACCTAGCACTTCTCTTTGTTTAACATATGAACGCAGACCGCACAGGGCAGACAGCACAAAAAAAAATAATATAACAAAATTAGGTTATAGGGACACATATTTGTGACACTTTTGTATAAGTGTTCTATCTATATTCTATCTATATTCAAAATTAGCTTATAGGGGCACATTTTTGAGACACATTACAAAAATGTGTCGCTATACACCCTAGCAACGGCACATATAGCAATACTTATAATAAGTGTCGGTATTTTTGCTAGCGACACTTTTTTTTAAATTTTAGAAACACTTGAAAGTGTCGCTATAGCCTAATTTTGTTGTAGTGAAAAATAGAAAAGAAAAGAGAGAGAGAGAGGAGGATCTACTGACGAATCATGCAGGTGAGTCCGCGAGGGCAGAAGAAGCCCGGGCAGCAGGGGGCGCAGTTCTGGGTGCGGGCAGGGAAGTAGCCGGCGACGTCGGCGGGGGAGGTGGGGGTCTGGTCGAGGCCGACGGAGCAGGCCCAGCCGGGCTCGCATCCCGAGACCCAGGAGGTGGAGTTGCAGTTCTTGTTGGGCTTCAGGTAGTTGACCCCCTCGCCGCCGCCGCCGTCGCTGTGCAGGCTGCCGAAGTAGAACCCCATCTCCGCTTCCGAGCACAGCCGGCCCGAGAAGTCGCCTGCAGACAGCCATCCGGATTTTGGCAACGGAAGCAAGAGAGAGAAGTAGGAGTAAGGAAGATCGAAAAATGCAGCGTGCAGGTGAGAATCTTAAACCCAAAATCAATCTAAAATTTTAGGTTTTTAGAATTTTTTTTAAAAAAAAAAAATAATCCTAGTTATTGTGAATATAAATAATTTAGGGATAATTGTCTGTGTACCCCTGAAATATGAAGAAATATCTGATTTATCCTCTTATTTTTTTCTTTCCAATATACCCTTCATACGTTCCACCGTTATTAAAAATACTCCTGCCGTTTTCCTTTGTTAAGTTAACTAGGGTTAAACTAGAGTTAAATAATAATCGGAGTTGAAAACTATCAGATATACCTATTTTGCCCGGGTTTAGGGTTTAGAATTTAGGGTTTAGAATTTTTTAGGGTTTTAGGGTTTAGGGTTTAGGGTTTTAGGGTTTAGGATTTTTTAGGGTTCTAGGGTTTAGGGTTTAGGATTTTAGGGTTTAGGGTTTAGGATTTTTTAGGGTTTTAGGGTTTAGGGTTTAGGGTTTTAGGGTTTAGGGTTTAGGGGTTTAGGGTTTAGGGGTTTAGGGTTTTAGGGTTTAGGGTATATTTGAAAGGGCAAAATAGTAATTACACACAGATAACGGCAGTTCCAAACGGTATACTAACAGAGTTTAACTTCAGGGGTATTTTGGAAAGAAGTTGGAACGTAAGAAGGGTAGTTTTAATATTAGCCTTCTAAGAGGGGTAAATCTGAAAACAGAAAAATTTTTAGGGGTATGTAGGAAATTGCCCCAATAATTTAAATCGATATGTATAATATAAATTTTTATAAAAGTTATTAGTAATTATTTTATAATGGCATATGTGAAAAATATATATAAAAAACTTATTAAAATAATTTAAATAAATCAATCAAATTATAAGCAATTGGCATATTAATAATTTAAATAAATCAATCAAATTATAAGCAATTGGCATATATATATATATATATATATATAGAAAAATGCTATGTGTACACCCATAAGGGGTGTACATCTCACACCCCCACCCATCTAAGGGTGGGGGTGTGATGATGGGTCACTTGATGTGACCCGTAAAAAATATCGCCACTATTAAAATGGTGGAGATGTATGATGTACACCCCTTCGGGTGTACATGTAGCATTGCTCATATATATATATATATATATATATATATATATATATATATATATATGAGTCCAGCTAATATGTTTGGACAAGCAACAAACAATTGATGTTTGTAAGTTTTCTACTATTAAATTTATCTCGCTGACTAATTTTATCTCTTAAATTATTTTATTTCACCAACCATTTACTTAATGCAGGAGACTCATTATCATTCTAATCACACATTTTTTCATTCAAGAGCTAAAAAGCTACAAACACTAATGACTTAAACTTCAAAAAAAATAAAAGCTCAAGTCTCTCTCTCTATATATATATATAAATATGGTAGCCGGAATATAAATATATATATAGCGTATGGCTACTATACTTTTATGAGTATAAATCGTTTTGTACTCATTACTTTTTTATCCTTGGATGAAAGAATGCGCGGTTAGAATAATAGTGGTTCCCTAGAATTTACTAGGTTGTTGGGAAAATAGTAAAAATCTTAGAAATTATTATAATCCTAACCGGACATTCCTTCATCCAAGGGATAAAAACTTATGAGTACGAAATTTTTTTACTCATAAGAATATAGTAGCCGGACCCTATATATATATATATATATATATATATATATATATATATATATATATATATATATATATATATATATATATATATATATATATATATATATATATATATATATATATATATATAAGCAATTCCCCCTATAGAAAAATATGGAATAGTAGATAAAAAATTGTTTCATGAACCGAATATATAAATACATCTCATATATCATATTTATAAAAAATTATTATAAAAAATTTAAACTTTGTAAATTTTTATTCATAGTTTATTTTTAATCATATAGTTCATATTTATCGAATTAAATTTTAATTTTAAAAAATTAGATTTAGTATATGTGATCCAATAATAGACTCCCTACAAATTATAATTTTTTTTTATAGTTGAGAAGAGGTGATGAGATGTTTGAGGAAAAATATTTCATGCACTAGATGCATAATTAAATACACCATATTTCTAAAATAATATTATAAAAATTTATATTTTATAATTTTTTTATACATAGATTTTTTCTATGATTCCGTTTATTAAATTAGATTTTAATTTTATAATATTAATTTGCTATTATATCATGTGCACGTAATATGTTTTATAGTGGTGGAAAGAGAGATATAGTGAAAAAAAAAATTTATGTGCACTATTTAGATACTAAGTTACCGTTTGGTTCGAAAATTATGAGTTTGAGAATAATTTTTTTTATTCCTCGGATAGTTTGCTATTCCGGAATAGTCAGGAATAAAAGAAAAATAGTATTCGATTTGTAAAACTGTTATTCTTAGAAATAGCTGAAATTGTGTTTGATTTATTTCTTGGAATAAGCGAGAATAGTGAAAAAATGAGATTAATTATAATTTTAAAATAATAATATTTTATCTAATTAATTAATATAAAATATTAATTAAATAATAATTAATATTTGTATAAATTAAAGTTTATATTTTAGTAAATAATATCGTTTAATTTTTTTAAAAATTAAAGTTAAAAATTTTAAAATTTGTATAAATTTTAAAATTTATTAAATTTATAAATTTATTAAAAATTAAGGTTATAAATTTAAAAATTTATAAAATTTAAAATTTTCTAAATTTAAAAATTTAAAGTTTAATTATTTCAAAAAATGTGTAAAAGATGATGCAAAAATTTTAATTTTTAAATTTGTATAAATTAAAATATTTTTATAAAAAAATTTAAAAGGTTATATATACAAAATTTGTATAATTTTTAAATTTTTAAATTTTTTAGATTTATAAAAAATTAAAATTAAAAATTTTAAAATTTATAAAATAAAAAAATTTATAAATTTTAATTTAAATTTAAAAAGAAGAAGAAGATGGAAACAAGGTTGTTCTCGGATGGAAACAACCTTGTTCCCACAAATAGACAAAATTGTTAATCCCTTTTTTTAACGGGTTATTCTAGAATAACCCGTTAAGGGGGATAACAAATTTCTCCATTTTTTTGTTATGTTTGGGAAATAAAGGAGTTATCTCCCCTTTATCCTTCAACCAAACATAGCCTAAAGGAGTAAAGGCTCAGTTTGACATTAAGATATATTTAACGATGTTATAGAAATAAAAAAAAGAACATATAGAAATATATTTTTACTTTTTTCATAAAAATGTATAAAATATATTATAACATACTAGATAAATTTAATAATATGTGTAACGAGATATTTAGTACGAAAACTAATAACATACATATTACATACGAAAATAAATATAATAAATTTTTATTGTACTTTTTTATTGCAGATAACGTAATCTCCTTATAATTCTATATGGAGATTAAGTATATTTTATAGACCTCCCCTCTAAAACCTAATTATAAAAGATTTTGGTGTAGATATAATGCTAATACACCGGGTGCAGGGACAGTTGAGAAGGGAATTGGGCTCACAATTGAAGGGAAGGGTGGGAGGACATGTGCTGTTGTTGTTCTTACCACCATCCTTTCATTGAGAGTCCGTTTGGTAATAGAATAAAACAGAACTAATTATTCCAGAGATAAGTATAAAGTACGGAACTAGTACGGAACTAGTGTAAAAAAGTATTTGGGATGGTTTCAGGGATAAGAGATTTTGTGTTTGGTATGAGAATGAGGAATAAGAGAAATAAAAAATTTTAATTAGAGTAAATTATCTTTTTATCCTCAAACTTTATTATATAATAATAAGATGAGAGATGGTGACTCGGTAGATGTGGGAGAGGATATTTAAAAAAAAAATAAGAGAGTGGTTGGGAAGAGTGAGAACAGTAATTCTCACTCATTCTAGTTGTACTGGAACAAGCTATACCGATTGATTCATAATGCGTTTGGAAGAATAAAAAGAATATCCCTTTTATTTCAGGTTCTATACCGAATCCAAACAAGCCCGTACTAGGAATTTTTTTGGTTAGAATAATTATTACTATAAGTTAGAAATACAATAATTATAATTATATATATTTTATTTGATTAGATATAATAAAAATATTGTAATTGTATATATTTTGTTTGACTGTCTGCAATTGAAAAGTATATTTATAAATTTTTATCACTTTTTATATAGGATGGTGATATTTCTCTTTAAGAATGAAAAAAAAATAAATTAAAAATTACAAAGAAACTAAGTTTATTTTTACTTAAAATTATTCTCTTTAGGTATAATTCTAATTTCTGTAGTTGAGCCTCCCTCCTCCCGTCATTGTAATTGTAGTAATTAAATTCAAATATATCGAAATAAATATCAAATTTAAATTTACATATAATAATCATTACAATACAGCTGTAAATACGTGTAATTAACCGGTCTTATAGTGTAATAGATATAGAGCAAATAATATATTATACAGTATAAATATTGATCTCCTTAATTTAAAATAATTTTTTTTTAAAATTTTTAGTATTAAAAAATTTTGATTAGAAAAGTGAATGAGTCCTAGCCTTTGAGAGGCTAGGGTGACCTTACACCTGGTAATTCAGGTAGTTAGTATTCGGCTCGAAATCGAATCATTCGTACAGTAGACGAACACGAGTTGAATTTTTTAGTCTTTTTAATAAACAAGTCGTTTATTAAATAGGTCTAGTTAGGATTGATTTTGTTAGGATTGATTTTGTTAGGATTGGTGGACAATAATTATCGAATCGTTTTCGCATAAATTATCTTTTAGAGTAAGTAATTACATCGACGGATTACCGAAAATTTTGGCGGATTTCGGGACTTCAGTGAAGTTTCCAATTCAGTTTTGTGTACACCTTGAGTCTGTGGGGTGGGGTGGGGTGGGTATGAGATAGTTGTTTCTGACAGATTTATTTGGTATTAGAGTTGTAACGACTCGGCCCACTAGCAATAATAACTCATTGGGTCTAAACCACAGCCCAAAATGCTTAAACCTAGTTATTATTACTAGTGTCCATGTGTTATATATACCCAAACACGCCCACACTCCCATTCGATGTGGGACTATTGGAATGTCACAAACTCCCCCCGTTTAGGCTTGACATCCTCGTCAGCCTAAACACACACACAGCAGCCTAACATCACCAGGCGATGTGAGACTTGTCTCGCTAACCCTATCATCTAGATCCAGGCTCAGCCGAGACTCGCCACACACTTTCAGCTGGTTATTGACACTTATACCGAATGTAATGATCCGACCCACTAGCAATAATAACTCGTTGGGCCCAAATCACAGCAAAAAATATTTAAACCTAATTATTATTACTAGTGTCCATATCTTATATATATCCAAACACAAATCCAATCCCATCCCATGTGGGATTATTGGGGTGTCACATCAGTTCATTTGTGTTCACCTCGATAACAGCTCGATATATATATTTTATATTTATATAATGTATATAATTTATATATATTATATTTAGGCATAGGCTATACTATTAATAGCATCTAAGTCATTAGTGCTATTAAGTTTTAACTCTTGGATCAAGGAATATGCGGTTAGGATGATAATAAACCTCTAGGGTTTAGTGGGTGGTTGGAAAAATACTATGATCTAAGAGCTGAAAATGATCAAGGGGTAGATGTAACGGCTAAAAACTTGGTGGGACTAAGTGTTTGATGCTATTGATAGTATAGTAGTCGGACTCTTATATTTATATATATATATTAATTATAATTATCTATATAATATAAATTTTTATTATTTAATTTTTAATCCAATTTAAATAGAAAGTTCAACTCAGTTATAATGAGATCCATTTATAAAAAATATCCATTTATCTATACTGAGCTATTTTGAAAAGCACTAAGAAAATTTTAACTCTTGAAATTGATTTTTTGGTCATTTAATCAAAAATTAATAATAATAATTACTTATAAGATCCATTATTGTGTATAATTTAAAAACTATTAAGATTGATTCACTGACAAAAAATGTTATAGCACTAATACTTTAGTATTTTTAAAAACATCTCGACCAGACTCTCTCTCTTTCTCTCTCTCTCTCTCTCTCTCTCTCTCTCTCTCTCTCTCTCTCTCTATATATATATATATATATATATATATATATATATATATATATATATATATATATATATTACTATTTAGATTTTAGATTAACTTAATATAAAAAAAATAATTTTTTATAAATTTTAATTATTTGATTAATATACTAATTTTTTAAAAACTTTTCATCTAATAATAGTAAAACTGAAAATTTAACTTATTGCTCGCGAGCCGGCTCATGTTCGGTTCGTTTACGGCTTATTAATAAACGAGCCGAACATATACTAAATTTTTTAGCTTGATATTTTAATAAACCAGCTCTTCTTCGGCTCGGTAACACCCTACTTACACCTATTTTTATAGGTGCACATATTGAATTGCTTCAACTTCATATTATAACAAAAATATAAAACTACAATAGAACTAATTTGAAAATACAGTCTAGCTTGGATAAAAAGGTGTAAAATTTTCACTCGATTTTGGTGTACAAGAGCATTGCCTAGGAAAATTGTCTGAGCTATCAACTTATGCGTCGTTGCGTATATAATTTAACAATTAATAACAATTCGCTACAATTAATATAATTTACCTTGTTTTTGTATACTATATTATATAATTTTTTATTTCCAAAATACTATTAAAATATATTTTAAATCTATTCAGTTATACAGACAATAAGAAAAAGTTCCCTTTTTCTATTTGAACTAATTTCGTTTATAATTTTTTTTAGTGGATTATATATTTAAATGCGTATAATTTTATACGTTTATTATTATTATATATATATATATATACAAACATCTTTTGAAACTTTTCTTAAGTGAATTTAGATCTATGGAAAAATCACATCCTCTAGTAAGTAGTATATTGTCGTAATTACTTTCAAAAAGAATTATGATTCTCACAAATCGTAAACTTTAATTTATTATAACAATATTCTACACATTAATTACCAGGTTAGCACAATAGTAACGGAGACTGAAGAGGAATTAAAGAGAAACAATGGGTCTGTATTGCAAAAATTTTGAGTGCACTTTAGACCCTTGCTTAATACTTTGTATTACAAATTGGGCCAATTTTCACCACATATTGACATTGCTACTATCTTTAATAGACCAACAAATTTAAAATAAGTAATAAATTTGATGGACGTGACACTCTACTTTATAATTTTTTTTTTTTTTTTTTTTTGAGAGAAACTACTTTATAATTTTAACACACTCAACTATCTTAACCTCTTAGATTTATCTATTATTCAAAATATTAAATTTAGCCTTAACTATTATATTTGCCCGTCGTTTTCGTTAGGATCAAGTACATTTAAAAATAACATCTCATATTTTTAGCTAGTGGTTGTTTCTCGTACTAATTATGAAAAGGTCATTCATTTTAAAACTATTCTAATCCTAATATGCTTAACTCTCTTAATCTTTTACGTCTAACCATCATCTAAAATATTTTAATCGGGTTAAAAAATTTAGTCCTATAATATTTCGAATTATTTCAAATTCTAAGTGGGTGTCATTGGGTATGCTTAATAGCTTTGGAGTTATATAATGGATGATTATATGAGAGAAAATAATTGATATATACTAGTAGGCCTAGACTTAATAAGCCTTTTAGGTTGAATGTGTTCAATTAGATGTGTTACAATTTTAGGTTCATTTGGATCTCGGCCGGATTCAAAATTTTCTTTACAAGTAATACTAGCGATAGTTTGATAATCTTGGACCACCGGTCTAAATAGTATGTTGCGATGGAATTGGTGGCTCTCACGAACATAATGAGTTCGCCGAACGAAGTCGCGATCGCAATATTACAGTTTGATGTATGCACTCAAAAGAGCTAAAAGCTCGAGAGGTGCAAAATAGACGTATAGGCTTAAATAGTTGGTATTCGGCTCTGAGACACAAGTCAGGTGCATGAACTCAGATAAATTTTCAAACGGTGAGAATTAAAACATATTTAATCAAATAAATTTCAGAGCGACGTGGATTAAAACACATTGACTCAAATAAATCACTTCGCTATGATTTATGAAAGAGAGAGAGAGAGAACATATCATATTTAGAGAGTAAAAATGATTGAGTTAAAAGAAAGAGTTGATTGATTTAGTGTGAAAGAAGAAAAGTAATAAGAATTCACATATAAATAGTCCTACATATATTGAATTATTAGGGAAGAATAAAATAGTTAATATGTACTAGCAGGCTCAAACCAAGTAAACTTAAAACTACTAGGCTGAGTGAGTTTCATTAGATATGTCATTTTTTTTTTTTTTAGCTCATGTGGATTTGGGCTTTGTCCAGAGCCACATGACGTGCAGGTTAATTTGGGCTGGGCATAAAACTTCCCTAATAAAGTCCTCTCCGACCCCAAGTGTGATTTTTATGGTTAATAAACAAATTAATAATTAATATATCTTGATAATTAATCTCTTCAGGTTTGACAACAATTATTTTAAGAAAACACATAAATTCCAACTTGATAAATTTCTTCATTGACGAGCAGAAGATTAAGACTTTGCACCTACTATTTTTTTTATGATATTTTTGGTTCGAGGATAACTTTTTTGATAATTTTTTTTTTTTATTCATAAGATAAAAAGTTATTTTAGGATAAGCATGAATAAATATAAATTTTTGCTTGATTTCAAAAATTTTATATTTTTGAAGATAATTAAAATTTTGTGACATCCCGATAATACCATATGGGATGGGAATTGAGTTGTAATTGAGTATATAGGATACATAAACACTATGACTTAAATATTTTGGGCTGGTAGTTTAAGTCCAACGAGTTATTATTACTAGTAGGTAGTATCGTTATATTTGGTATCAGAGTCAATCACCAGTCAGAGATGTGTGACCGCTCTCAGCTGAGTTTGGGTCTAGATGGCAGCACTAGCGAGACAAGTTATAAGAATGAAGTTGTGATTGGATATACAATAACTGGGCTAAAATATTTTGGACTCGTGGTTTAGACCAAACAAGTTATTATTAAATATTTTGGGCTGGCGGTTTAGACCAAACAAGTTATTATTATTAACGGGCAGGATCGTTACAAATTGTGTTTCATATTTATTTTCAAATAGAAAGAATTAATAAAAAACTATATAGCTAATAAGCAAATAAATATTAACATGTAATATTTTTAATAAATGTAATTCATCTTATATAATGTTTTTTTAGTTAAAAACGTACAAATTAAACTTAAATAAACTATAAATTATTTTGAATTGATTATTTGACCTTTTAAATTTTTAATTTTATTATATAATTTTTTAATTTATTTAATTTGAGCCAGTTAATGATGCTTTGACTTTAAATTTTTAGTCACTTGCTTACTTTAAGAAATTTATAATTGTGAGACTGAATTAGATATACAAACTAAATCTATAAAAATATATAAGCGATGAATTTAAATTTTAAAATTAAAATATTATTGATTGATTCGAAGTAAATAAATTAAAAGATTAGAAAGTAAATTAAAATTTTTAAAAAAATTAGATAGTCAATTTAAAATATTCCATAATTTCTATATCTATCTCATTCGGTAGGAAATTGTATATAATAGAATAACATATAATATAAAATTTAAGAAATAATAAAATATAATATAATTACGGTAATAGAAATAGTAGTAAGAGTGGAAATAATAGTGGCAGTAGTAGTACGTACCAGTAATTATTATTATTATTTTATTATTGCATCTTAAAATATTTTAATATAAGATAACTACAAAGTTAAGAACGAGAAATGCTAAGTAAAAAATATAAGAATAGCTCTAATCCCAAAACGGTGGAATAAGTACATCAAGGTTATTTTAGAATTATCAGGAATAGTTTAATTTGATTTTCAACTTGATTGAATAAGTACTATTTCAATTTTTTTTTTTTTTTTTTTTTTTTTTTTTTTTTTTTTTTTTTTTTTTTTTTTTAAGAGGAATCTGTCGTATTGTAAGGATATATAATGAGAACGTATAACCTGACGAACGTGTCTCTTGCCCATAAAAATTATATTTATTTTTCCAAATAAAAATTTCTTTTAATGTGAAAAGTTCTAAATTTATTGGATTGGAAGCATCAATGGAATGCAATTTATATATATATATATATATATATATATATATATATATATATATATATATATATATATATATAGCTCTCTAATATATATAAGAAGCTACATTTTTAGAATTTTTCAGATAATTATACATGATAGTTTGATAAAGCTCTCAAAGAAGATACTTCATAATTTACTGCATTTTGATAAACTATTGTTTGATCTAATTCCATTAGAATAAACATCATATTTAATGTATCTGGAACGTATCCTTGACAACAGCCAAATCAAAATTCTTTATATATATATATATATATATATTAAGTTTTTATTTTTGAGATACTTAAAAATCTCTTTTTTAAGATGCATCAACATTATAGTAAATTTTTTTAGTGTTGGTAAAAATAGAATCATTCATACATGCATGTCCTAAATACTTTTCTATTTTGTGCATGATAGCAAGACGTGCAGAACACAAGTAATAAAAATGAGAAAAAAATAATGGACCTGAAGTAAAATATTCGATCTATTGGATTACTATAGCTCGCACCTTTCGTTTGTTGAAGACAATTTGTCATGAAGCTCAAATCATCCGAGAAATTAAACGCATTATTCCAATCCTTGTGCCTGAAACCCACAATCCAATTCTCAAAACATTTTACTAAAAACAAAAGAAGAGAGAAAAAAAAAAAAAAAAGGAAAAATAAGAAATTAAACTAAGGCGATTTGCGTATTATCATACGGGTTACTGATGCAGAAGTTGTAGTCCTTGTTGATACTGCTCGCTACGAGGCCGGTGAGGATGCCGAGCTCGTAGTTAGCGACCTGCGTTGCGAATAGCAATGTGGGCGGCGCGCGATCCCGCCATTCATTTTCTATCTGACCGTATACAATCGTCGAAAGAGATGCGACGACGGAGAGGAGGGTGAGGAGTAGCATGACCGAGGAAGCTGAGGTTGCGACGACGGCGAGAGCAACGCTATGCGTGCGACTCATGAGCATTGTAGAGAAATGAAAAAGAAGATGAGAAGAGTGATGGATGGTAGGAATATATATATATATATATCAATATCAATATCAATGGCAATATAATTTGGAGGGTAATTTAAAACTTGAACGAGTCCTTGTCAACGGTGGACACAGTGACCAAGGGAGGGTGGGGATTGGGGCTTTAGCGCTTTGTCCACTGGGGATAATTTTTCTTCGGATTAAAAAATGTATAGAAATGCTTTTGCAGTTTGATTTGATTCATCTGTTTTGATTCATCAACTGCTTAATTAGTTTCTTAAAATTTTTAATTTTGATATATCTAATTTGTCAATTTATTTAATTTAGATTACTATTTATTTTACTAAATTTATAGTTGCGTAATTTAATTATATATATATGCAAAATATGCAAACTAGAGTTATGAAAATAATCAATACATTCGAGTATATGAATTACTAAATAGTTTAAATCAAATCAAATAAGTTTAAAAGTTATACGGCAAAATAAATTATAGTTCAAATAATGCGTCCTGCATATGTAAAAATTTAGCTTAAATCTTATGTTTTATTCATACAGGAATCAATATCTACATATTAATTAGTCTCACCATTTTTTTTTAATATTAAAATTTAAAAAGGTTAAATTATTAGACGAGTGTAAAATTTATACTCAACTTTTTGGTATATCGATAGTATTTATCATTTTTTAAAAATATTTTTGTCAACCTTATCAAAAAGTACAAAAAGTAACCCATCTTCAATAAATACATAATAATGAGCCTTTTAATTGGTTTATACATGTATGACTTAATTACATTCTATTAGTTGATGTGATATGACTTAAATACAGTCGTTTTAAAAGTTAGGATGTATCTTGACATGCTTGATAAGATAAAAGATAAAAAATAATAGATAAAAGATATTTTATTTTTTTTTATAGATCGAGAATGAATCATAAAAAAAAAATAATTTAATTAAAAATTATGTAATTTTAATTTTTATATAATTTAATACATAGTATATAGTATTAAAGTTAAAATTTTTATGGTATTTTTATTTTTCTTTGAAATTTCGTTTAAATTTATTTTTATTAAAAAAGAAAAAATCGTATCGAGATTCGAGACGATGTTTGGAGGAATGGCGCCGTCGGGCCGGCCACATTAGGCAGTCCCCACAAGGACGGCACGATGCAGCCCCATTAGGGTTGCATAGTGCAGTCCGTAGTTAGCCCCATGTGGGGCCTGCAGCTAAAGGGCGTTAAAAAAAGAAAAATATTTTTTATACACCCAGAAGGATGTATATTTTATATTTTATCTATCTAATTCTAAAAATAAGGTAAATTTTACTGGTCACTTCGAAGTGATCAGTTGAGGACGCCCCATTTTTGGATGGATGAGATGTGCATCATACACTCATTTTGGAGTGTATAAGTAGCATTGCTCATAAGAGAAAAAAAAGATTTTTTTTTTTTTATTAATTATATATAGGTCTCTATACTACCAACTTGTTTTTAATAATGCGGCTTTTAAATCCACGATTGATTTTATTAAACTTGATCTACGTTATTGAAAATATTTAGAAATCAAATTTCATGATTATTTTTTTTTTATATATTAAATAAATAGTTTAAAAATGAATGGCTGAAAATAAAATTTTTATTATAAATAATGATAAAAGATTTAAATTTTAAATCGGAAGTTTTGATCATACTTTTTATGTTAAGTAAAATTTTCTATTAAAGTTTCACGTAATTTGGATTATTTTACATCGTTGAACTTACAAACGTTCCACATCGACCATTGAAACTGTTACTTTCGAAACCCTTTAATCACTTGGTAAATGATGTCGAGAAAATATAAAATTTTGTTTGTAAATATTTTTAATAATATAGATCAAGTATAATAGAACTGATCGTCGATTCGAAAACCGCATAATTGAAAATAACTTGATAGCATAGAGACCCTCGTACTACCGATAGTATAGTAGTCGGACTACACACGGAAAACCGTAAATTCAAATTCAGAAAAAATAGTTTTTGACATTTTAAATTCAACTATTAAATTAAAATAAAATTTATATTCAGATCTGGGAGACCGAAAGAGAGACGCTTGAATTGACAAATCATGAATGGTTCCCAAAGAAACAAAATCGCTACTTTGGAGTTCCGGTAGTGTCGGAACTCGTGGTGCAGTTCATTTTTTGGGTTCATCGAGACTAAAGTAGAGAATTTATAGAAAATTCGCTCGATTGTCGGTTTGGCCTAAAAAGATCAGCATTTTATATACGAATTTTGGCAATCTTATAGTCAAAATTTTGAAAACTCAGAACTCTACGAATGCTCAAAATTTGATAATTTAATTTTGAGGATTTAGAAATGAATTAGTCACCTGAAGAGTACCGTCGCGACTGAAAAATGCGTAAACGACATTCAGATTCGAAAAGTGCCAATATTTCACGTGTGGAATCACGATGTTTTTTTGACGGCTAGGCTGGAAACACGGTATTCAACGTTCACCTGAAATTTGGGTAAAAAGGGAAAGATATCTGAAAAGATTTTGCATGAGGGAAAAATCAGATAAAACATGAAATCACGTTTTGGCCTTCGATCCGGATTTAGGCGACTTTTATTGATCTCGGGAGGACTCAATTTCGATTTACGGCCGCGGGAGGAGGGTGTGCTCACGATATTCAAGAAAAATGGACTTGGCGGTTTTTCCGGTAAGCCCCGCCACCGGAGGGTAGCCCTGGGTCATCTGCAGTGAGCCAGACCCAAACCTGCGACCCCCGACCACCATCTCCTTCCCATGACCATGCTATTGCTTCTCGACGATCAGCGACCTGAACTGGAGATCCGGCCGCCGGCGCCGGTGTTGATCGGCTGGGATCACTCCTCGGCCCCTTCCTCCTCGGCTCCGACCCTTTTCGACCGGGGTTCACTGCCCCAGGCCGAGCGTGGACAATGTTGCTCTAGTGCTGCCATGTAGATGTTGGCCGACAGCTTTCTAAGGCCAAGCTTGCTTCTCCAGCCACCTCCGGCCACCGACGAACCTCCGTTGAGTGAGAATGACATATATTCCTTGGACCTCCTCAATACTAGTGCTCACCTCGGTGTTGCCTCGGTCGCTGCAATGAACGTAGTTAGATCGTGCACTCTCGTGGATTTTCGTCTTGATGAAGAGGTTGGCCTAACTCCTGTCATCGGTTGTCGCTGGTGATCGAGACCACAAGCACGGTGTTCAGAGTATTGTGGCCCACCTTCGGGTGCTTTCGATCTACCTCGAAGGTCACTGGAATGTCGGTAAAGATTCTAAACTACCTATTTTAGCATATAATTATTTTGAGCGCATTAGGGTTCGAGAAATCAGAAGCCTCCGCGAGAGCTGAGCAGCGGGTTCCTGGATCGCTTGCACTAAGGTGGGTACTTCGATCCGGGTATTAGTATAGTGTAACCTAACTGGGTACCGTAGTCGATCGTACCCTTGGTGATCTTGCCAGCTCTGGTCTTTTCTATTGATTACTACTGTTATTGATTTCCGTACCACCTAGCTGATACTATATTGACATGATTCACGATGTGATTGGTCATTACTTAGCTGATATATATAGACCTGATGTTTTGATATAATATATGTTAGATGTATGTCCTAAAAATCAACCTGGCCGACACATATATTCTTTCTAGGATATAAATTTATATTTGATATTTTACATTATGAATGTTATTGGGTTTTTATTTTCATTCATGTTGTGTATGTATCTATAAATTGTCCAAGAAATTAATAAGATGATGAAACGGATTCTCAAGAGTTAAGAATTTGAGACATGTATCATTAGTGATTAATTCCTAAATGCTCTCGATCAATGGATCATTACGGGGACAGTAATCGATCCGGTGAGATTGGTGCAAAAGTCGCTTCCCTTTTAGGGTGGACAAGTCTCGAGTCAACAGTGTGGGGACATTGGAGTGAATGTGTCACGCCCCGGAACCCGGGCTCGCCAACAGATCCGCCGTGCACACGGGATTTCTCGAGTACACGAAGCGCTGGTAACCTGCTCCGATATAATATGAACAATAAAAGAGCATAATACAGAGCTGAATGGAAGAACCACATAGTATCTCAGACTGAAACTACAAATAAAGCTGTAATAAGTACAATAATCTCTCAGCTCACCAAATAGTACAACTTGCTGGCGGAAGCCAGACCCAAATAAAAGGAGAATACCACAGTCTGAGTGAAGGGTACAGCGTCTATTTACAGCTCTCAATCTCACAGGAGATCTATCTATTCGGCGATCCCCTTACCTCGATCCGCTGCCGATGGCCTAGCAGCTCCCGCAGACGACTCTGCAAAATAGAGGAGAAGGAAGAAACAGAAAATAACAATGGGGTGTGAGAACTACCAGATAAACCAGTAGCCTCCCCTAGTGGGTAAAACCTCAACTCTGACGCACCCACTAGGACTACTAGAGGCAAAAGGGAAAAGGGGAAGTGGTAAAATACATAAGATGCTGAAACAGGAAAACTACCACTACTATTGTGACACCCCCGGAATTTGGATTAGTCCATATATAAATGATATAATAGGACTAAATCTCTAACCCGGCTATAGCATTTTGGATGGTAGCAAGTGTGACACCCCCAGAATTTGGATTAGTCCTCTATATAAATGATATAATAGGACTAAATCTCTAACCCGGCTATAGCATTTTGGATGGTAGCAAGATCCAAGAGGAACATGAGAGTTAAGCGTGCTAGAGCTAGAGTAGTTCTAGGATGGGTGACCCCCTGGGAAGTGGGGCGTCACAGTTGGTATCAGAGCCATTCACCAGCCGGAAATGTGAGATGAGTCTCGGCTGAGCCAGGGTTATATAGCGGGTAGAGCGAGGCTCCCCGGCTAATGACCGTTGTGAGTGGAGTGCAGCTCCTCACAAGGTCGGCTAAGGCTAGCGAGACGAGTCTCACATCGCCTGGTGCTTGTGAGTGTGCTTGAGCCTGACGTGGACGTCAAGGCTTAAAGGGGGGAAGAATGTGACACCCCCATAATTTGGATTAGTCCTCTATATAAATGATATAATAGGACTAAATCTCTAACCCGGCTATAGCATTTTGGATGGTAGCAAGATCCAAGAGGAACATGAGAGTTAAGCGTGCTAGAGCTAGAGTAGTTCTAGGATGGGTGACCCCCTGGGAAGTGGGGCGTCACAGCAAGATCCAAGATGAACATGAGAGTTAAGCGTGCTAGAGCTAGAGTAGTTCTAGGATGGGTGACCCCCTGGGAAGTGGGGCGTAATAGTTGGTATCAGAGCCATTCACCAGCCGAAAATGTGAGATGAGTCTCGGCTGAGCCAGGGTTATATAGCGGGTAGAGTGTAGCTCCCCGGCTAATGACCGTTGTAGGTGGAGTGCAGCTCCCTACAAGGTCGGCTAAGGCTAGCGAGACGAGTCTCACATCGCCTGGTGCTTGTGAGTGTGCTTGAGCCTGACGTCCACGTCAGGGCTTAAAGGAGGGAAGAATGTGACACCCCCGGAATTTGGATTAGTCCATATATAAATGATATAATAGGACTAAATCTCTAACCCGGCTATAGCATTTTGGATGGTAGCAAGATCCAAGAGGAACATGAGAGTTAAGCGTGCTAGAGCTAGAGTAGTTCTAGGATGGGTGACCCCCTGGGAAGTGGGGCGTAATAACTATGCTGTCAAAACTGTATGCATGCATCAGAAATGGTATCTGTCCAAATAAACCCAATCTAGACACCAGTAACAACTGGTACTGCCTGCTCAGCGGAATCTGCACACACGGCTCGAAACCGCGGGATCGGCTCGCACGGCTCGCATCCCAACATAAGTATCAGACCGGCACACACGGCTGGGTCTGAAAAAGCCCACCTCCGGAGTGGCACCCGAGGGGAGCGACCCATACGAGTAAAGCATCTCTGTCATCAGTATCTCAAGTATCTCTGTAGCACATATCTCAATATAGCAGGACTGGATCATAACTATGATCAAAGTGGGAAACTCCATCCACTACAGAAACCCAATCCCCAGCTGATGCAATAAACCATACTCAACCCCAATCTGATGCAAGGGTAAACATCTGGTCGACCGCCTACTGTCCGCGGTTACCGCAATACCCCACAAATCCACAATCTAATCCAATCTCGACTACACTATCCCAAACCCCTGCTCACACTTGAGCAACAAGCCTCTGGATGCACAGGACAACAATGAAACATGTACAAATCCCAAGATGATAGTGTAGCAATAAATAGTGGCTAACTAGATGAGCAAGAAAGCATGCCATTATTTAAAAGCTGTAGAAAAGTGTCAAATATTTATTTTAAAAAGATTGATTGCTATAAAAGTTATTGCATGCGAGATTATAGCCTTTGTCCCAATCACAGTGTCCCAATATAAGTTATCTGTGGGGTTATATTAAATTTTAGGAGAGTTCGTCCCAGCGGTTCTCATCAATTGTCCTGTTAGTTTGTCCTGTTAGTTTGTCCTGTTAGTTTGTCCTGTTAGTTGTCCCAATGGTTCTCATCAATTGTCCTGTTAGTTTGTCCTGTTAGTTTGTCCTGTTAGTTTGTCCCAATGGTTTTAGGGGAGTTCTAATAATCCCAGTGAGCTTGTAAAAAATGAGGTAAGCAACAACCGCCCACCTCGAGCAGCTCAAACTACACCCCAGCAAGCCTCCTAGCTGTCCACAGTCCTTAGATCCTGCAAATCAGCGCACAGCTGTTCAATATAAATCCCAAACAGCACGGGAAAAGAGGAGTTTTTCACCTCTAAAAAATGCTCAGGAAAATCCAGAAAAATTACGGTTGCGTTCCTCGCGAAGAGTAGATCAAAATCGACTCTTTAAACGCCTCGATCTGATGCTCCTACGCCAAGATAAACATCGGAGAAGTCGATGCTGTCCAGAAATTTCCACAGCAAAAAGGGGGGTCAAAGAGACCTCGGGAATCGTGCCAAAAGTATGAAATGGAGCGAAGTGATCAACACAAAAATCGAAGCCTTACCTCTTAGGAACGCGCTGCCGCAAAAATCGTCCAAAAATTCCTCCTGGTTAGCCCACAGGGAATTTTCGACTGAACTGCGACGGGAAATGGGCCGAAAAAGAAAACCGTCGTAGTGCGCCGCGTCGCAGATAACTCACTAACTGTAACTCCAGAAATTCTGGAATTTTGAGGAGAGAGAGAGAAGAGAGAGAGGAAGAATTTTTGTATAGGGCACCTTCTCTGTTTCTCTCTCTACAGCACGCAAACCGAGGTGGGAATGAGGAGGGGTGGGGGACCCTATTTATAATGGGCCAAGGGAATATTCGGGCTCCACACAGGATCCCGGACAGAACAGCAAACACCGAAATGGACCAACCATATTGCGCCATGTGTCCACCAAACAGGAAACAGCGGTGCAAGGGCCAATCAGAATCTGCCACGTGTCCAACGTGGTGCATGTGCAGCTCCGCGCTCCGGGTTTTCCGGATCCTGTTAGCCAATAGGAGAGCGCCACGTGTCACCATCCCACATGCTTCTAGAAGCCGGCCAACCAATGGCGAAGCGCCACGTGTCCAGGGGAGTCTTCGGTGCTCCCGGTGCACGCCATGCCCGTGGACCGCGCACCCGCGCCTGCCCGCGCTGCGCGCCTCCGCACTCCGCCGCTGTGCCGCCGCTGCGCCGCCGCCCGCCGCCGCTCGCCGGTCGCCGGAACAGTAATTCCGGCGGCCGGAGTTACTGTTCCGGCATGAACAGTACCCATGTGCCAAAAAAATAAAGTAAATATACCGTTTCGATCGTTTTCGCGCGCTGAGTCCAAATCCGCTGTCCATTTCGCCAAATTCTCATCCGAAATTTTGCCGAAAGCTCCCGAAAAATTCCATTTGCTCCGATTTTCGCGCAGAGTCTATATTAAATGTCCAATTTCGATTCTACATGCTCTGTTTCACCGAATAAGCTCCCTACAGTCACTGTTTAATGTTGCACAGTTCCTGCGGGAGTCCGGATCATCACAGAATGTGCAGGTGGTTGTTGGAGAACAAGGATACCGAGCGTGACCATCATGAGAAGTCACTTGGATGTCTACTCACTCGTCAGTGACTTACTCGATGTTGCAGTAGTGTGACTGGTCCTTTGACCTGCGATGCCTCGACTATTCACAATGGGGTTACTGTAGTTTGACTGTACATACACTTGATCGCTAGCCATTTGGGTTCTTGCAGTGCATGTTGGCTGCAATAGGTTCATTGTAGGAATATGGTGTACACCTATATAAAATCTATCGCCCTTAGTAGATAAGGGAGTTAGTCCTATGTGATTTATGAGATCGAGTTTAGAAGATTTTGGCCAAGACAGAGTAAATAACGGAAAGGGTTTTCGATATTAGAAACTCGAGTCGAATAAATTTGACGTATGACAGATGATGGGGTTTGACGAGCAATTCCATGACCTCCGTCTAGTCGGGACTCATGATAGAAGGATTGTATCACACGTTAACTTTCACCTAGAGGTTCAGTATTCCATTCTACTGAAATGCCACTATATGCTGCTAGGCGTCACTAGTGGATTGTGAGACTCACGAGAATTATCTGGATGATCGATAATTCTTATTGGGTTGAGTTGGAATTGTTCCGACCCACTAAAAAGAGTTTCAGTAATATTGTTGATAGTGATCACAATATATTTTACTACCAGATAGAATAGATGGGGTCACATATATAAGAGGTTATGACTGATCGGATAGTTGGATTGTGATTTTTGAATTGGCTGAGAACTTAATTATCAATATGTTGATAATTGGACTAATTTGTAATTGTTACAAATTAAGAATATTAAAGTGCAAATATTGCTAGAGAGGACTTACTAATAGTTAGTGAGTTGTGAGAGGATTTAAGTGCAAATATTGCATTAATGATTTGATTTGATCAAATTAGGATTAAATTCAAGTCGAATTAAATTAGGATTTTATCAATTGAATCGATTAGGAATAAGATAAACTTAAATCTAATTTTAATTTTATCTTAATGTTTATCTCAATGATTATAAAAGGGATTATAAATATCCCTCTTTATACGTACGATAGTTTATGAGAAAGAGAAAAAAGAAAAAGAAAAAAAAAAATTTCTAGTCGTCATCTTTTTCTCCTCTCTTTTCTAAATATCCATGATTGAAAAAGGAGATTCTCTGTAAGGGAGTTAGCATCTCTGTAAGGGAGTTAGCATCCCGGTGAGAATTTCTATCAGATTGACAACACTGATCAACCTCGTGTGGATACCTGTAGAGGCCGGACGCGTGTGCGCTTCAAGAGAACCAAATCCCACGATCATCAAATTGTAGTGTAGATCTTCCCGCGCAAAGGTAAAGATTAGATCTTCGTTCGTCGTTTAATCTTAAATACATGAGTGATCCTATTTTGCGTGGTTTTTGAGATCGGATCTCAAGATTTTCAAATATTTGTTTATTTGATTTCTTTTCCACTGTGTTTATTTTACGCAAAATTCTAACAATGTAGTCATCTCCTAATTCTTATATTGTATGATAGAATAGGAGATCAATTCTTATATATTGCATGAGATGATGACACTGTTGTTTATGATCCCGTTTAGGAGTTCCTGGCTTATTGCCGTCTTTCTGGTCTCTAAACTGCTAGCTTGAGCATCAGCATTATGATCACCTTAGCACTAACTGTTCATTTCACGTACACCAACAAGCTAGCCCCCGTAGTGGTGTTCTTTACCGGTAGAGTGGTCTTTTTAACCCGTGAACTCTAGATAGCACCAAGTGGGTGCAGAGTTATATGCCAGCCCGATAGGTGCCGGTCGTGGCATTAGCGTGAGGTCCTCGTGACCAATAGTGGAATTGATTGGGTACTTGATTTTTCAGTATTAATGCATTGCCTTCATTATGGTTCATACTCTTTATTCTTTACCAGATTATTCTTTACAACATTTATAGCTTTTCATTGTGATTATTAGCACCCTGTTATGATATCTCTTGATTCAGCGTTATTGTTTCAGTTATACCTATCGTTTCATCTGCTTCTATATTACTTGCTGATTTACTTCCTGCTGATTTACTTATTCTTTTAATTATTGTATACCAGTATATACGACTTGCAGGTCTCCGGCTCGTTGTACCTACTGGGATACATTCAGTTGTATCCCACATCTTTCTGGTGACTTTCAGATCCGTCGGGTGGTGAGATATGTCGAAACGTCGATGTGAGGATTTTGCGATAGATCTGCCCCGTTATGCTAATTAGATAGCTGGCCTGCCATATGATTATCTTATGTTTTTATATTTACTTATTATTGTTCGTGACCTATTTATCATGCAGTTAGATCAGTAGTTTGTGTTGGATTATATCATGCAGATTTAGTTATCAGATTTGTGGATTCATTATGTTTCAAATTATTGTTTTAATATTGTTACTGATGATTAGCTAGTGAACTATGATTGTACTGATTTCATTGTTGTACTTTTCTAGCCGTGCGTGTATAGGAGAGATTCTATTCGTTTGGATCGAAAATTTCTTATGCACATGACGAATCTGCTCAAATCCTGGGAATCGATATTTTTAATTTTGATTTATAAAAAAATAATAATTTTAGACCATTTCTAAATCCCGGGTCGTGATAAATCGTTCGTAATAAATAAAATTTCTTTCTGATGCTTTATTCTTTGTACCATCTGATATTTTGTGCATCCCTTTGTTTCACATTCGAGGTGTGTGAAAGTGACCAACCGTTTCGTTCGAGTCAAGTGCGGCTTGTCTGTTCGGCGGAGCTCTGTACGCGTGCCTGGGCCGACCCAAACATGGCGTAACAATTATAGATTTATTGTTTATAGTATACGAATTGAAAAAATTGAAAAAGGATATAATTGAGTAGTGTCTTTAAAAAAATAATAATAATACATTGTAGAAAGAAAAAAAAAAAATAATAATAATACATTGTAGAAAGAAAAAAATATATATAAGGTACAATATAGTATAATGTAATTAAGTCTAAATGTATTTTCAAGCGAGAGATGTATATATATAAATTTACCCATGCATCAATAATAATCTATAGAGAACTATGTGCAGGGATCCCAAAGTATTTTCCAGTGCTTTCACACTGGCAAACAAATCACATTACAATATACAAGATTGCAAATATATATATAAAAAAAACATTAATTAGGATAGTTTTGGGGTTGTTGAATGGATTAAAATCAGTTGAATTTGTTGGCGTGTGTAGATTGTTATCTAATATTGACATTTACTATCTAAATATTTTAAATTTTTGTAAATAACTATTTAGCTCGATATACTATCAATTTTAAGTTACTAATGTCAGCCAAATAGAATTTTTTTTTTTTTTTTTTTTGAGAGAAAAAGATAGCACGCCATCCACTTCATTCAACAACGTGAGTGAGACAGCTAGATCTCTCGAAAAAGCGAAGGCAAAAAAAAAAAAAAAACTCTATTTCAATTAACCCAATTCCATCCAATAAGCCAACTTTTTTCTAACCCAACGGCAAAAAGAAGGTCAGCTGCTGAAAAATAATTTTATTTCTAATTTTTTAAAGCACCAACTAATTTGCTGATAAATATGATAGAAATCTATTCTCTTCTAGCGGTCCCTCTCTTCCCGTCCGTTTTTTTTTTTTTTTTTTTTTTTTGAGAGAGAAAAAGATAACACGCCATCCGCTTCATTCAACAACGTGAGTGAAACAGCTAGATCTCTCGAAAAAGCGAAGGCAAAAAAAAAAAAAAAAACTCTATTTCAATCAGCCCAATTTCATCCAATAAGCCAACTTTTTTCTAACCCAGCTAACGGCGAAAAGAGGGTCAGCTGCTGAAAAATAATTTTATTTCTAATTTTTTAAAGCACCAACTAATTTGCTGATAAATATGATAAAAATCTATTCTCCTCTAGCGGTCCCTCTTGTCCCGTCCGTGTTTTTTTTTTTTTTTTTTTTTTTTTTTTTTTTTTTGAGAGAGAGAGAAAAAGATAACACCCCATCCACTTCATTCAACAACGTGAGTGAGACAGCTAGATCTCTCGAAAAAGCGAAGGCAAAAAAAAAAAAAAACCTCTATTTCAATCAACCCAATTCCATCCAATAAGCCAACTTTTTTCTAACCCAGCTAACGGCGAAAAGAGAGTCAGCTGCGGAAAAATAATTTTATTTCTGATTTTTTAAAGCACCAACTAATTCGTTGATAAATATGATAGAAATCTGTTCTCCTCTAGCAGTTCCTCTCGTCCCGTCCTTTTCTTTCATCCCCCGCGCTGATAAATATGATAGAAATATATTCTCCTCTAGCCGTCCCTCTCGTCCCGTCCTTTTCTTTCATCCCTTCCGCTGATAAATATGATAGAAATCTGTTCTCCTCTAGCAGTCCCTCTCGTCCCGTTTTTTTTTTTCATCCCCCCGTTGATAAATATGATAGAAATATGTTCTCCTCTAGTAATCCCTCTCGTCTCGTCTCGTCCTTTTCTTTCATTCGCGCCCCCCCCCCCCCCCCCCCCCCCCAACTTTTTCTATATATATATATATATATATATGGGGCAATTTCCTACATACCCCTAAAAATTTTTCTGTTTTTAGATTTACCCCTCTTAGAAGGCTAATATTAAAACTACCCTTCTTACGTTCCAACTTCTTTCCAAAATATCCCTGAAGTTAAACTCTGTTAGTGTGCCGTTTGGAACTGCCGTTATCTGTGTTTAATTACTATTTTGCCCTTTCAAATATACCCTAAAACCCTAAACCGCTAAACCCTAAAACCCTAAACCCTAAACTCTAAACCCTAAAACCCTAAACTCTAAACCCTAAAACCCTAAAAAATCCTAAACCTAGAACCCTAAAACCCTAAACCCTAAACCCTAGAACGCTAAAAAACCCTAAACCCTAAACCCTAAAACCCTAAACCCTAAACCCTAAAATCCTAAAAAATCCTAAACCCTAAACCCGGGCAAAATAGGTATATCTGATAGTTTTCAACTCCGATTATTATTTAATTCTAGTTTAACCCTAGTTAACTTAACAAAGGGAAACGGTAGGGGTATTTTTAATAACGGTGGAACGTATGAAGGAAGGGTATATTGGAAAGAAAAAAATAAGAGGGGTAAATCAGATATTTCTTCATATTTCAGGGATACACAGGCAATTATCCCTCTCTCTCTATATATATATATATATATATATATATATATATATATATATATATATATATATATATATATATATATTTACGGTAAAAAATTAATTTTTAATATTTATTTATTTATTTATTTGTGACTTCATCCATTTTTTTTAGAGTTTATAGTATTTAATTGTTAAATATATAAAGTTTGATAACTGTGATTAATTTTACTATTAAAATGTGATTAGTTTTTGACATAAGAAAAGATTATCTATATCACCGACGTAAGTTGTTTTACCATTTCTTAACTATTGACTAATGTTAGTCCTTTTAAATTAATAAATTATAAATTTTGATTAATAACTGTCAAAATTTGAAAGTTTGGATGAAAAAGTGTTAAATTTTAGTGTTTAGGTAGTAATAATCTGTAAATAGACAAAAGTTTGGACAGTTTTAGTTCATCATTTAACCCATAGTTTTAAGAAAACTACTTCTTGCAGTTCAAATTAAGTATCACATGAATGTACGAAAACAATAGTTATCTATATTTTTAAAACCTTTTGTGGGACAATCAAAAGTAATTTTTTTTTTTTATAATAATGTATAATTGGCTTGTTACCTCTAATCGAAATTAAAAAATTCAGATAATTAATAACAACACTTTGAAAGAAAATTTAGTTAAAGAACACATTAACAACTTATAAAAAAACCTCCATAAGAGTCATGTTTATAACTACGTATGAAATTATGATTTAATTAATAAAAATATAAACAATTTTAGTAAAAAATTTATGGTGCATACAATTATATATATATTATTATGCCCATCACTATATATATATATATATATATATATATATATATATATATATATATATATATATATATATATATATATATATATATATATATATATATATATATAGTTTGACTATTATGCTATCGATAGTATCAAATATTTGGTGCTATCAAGTTTTCAACCCTTAGATCAACTTTTTTGATCTTTTTCATCAGTTAAATTTTATTATTTTTCCAACTACATATTAAATTCAGGAGCTCACTATCATCTCAACTACACATTTTTTAATTTAAGGGTTAAAAACTTAATAGCATAAATGACTTGGTGCTATTAATAGTATTCCAGCCTAGCTCTCTCTCTCTCTCTCTCTCTCTCTCTCTCTCTCTCTCTCTCTATATATATATATATATATATATATATATATATATATATATATATATATATATATATATATATATATATATATATATATATATATATAGCGTAGGGCTACTATACTCTTATGAGTATAAACTTCTTTATACTCATAACTTTTTTATCCTTGGATGAAGAAATGTGCGATTAGGATGATAGTGGCCCCCCTAAAATTTACTAGATTGTTGGAAAAATAGTATAAATTCTAGGGACTACTATAATTATAACTGCATATTTCTTTATCTAAGAAATAAAAAATAATAAGTACAAAAATATTTTACTTATAAGAATATAGTAGCCGGACCTATATATATATATTCCATTAATGAACATTCCAACTGGAGAATTATTATTAATAATTTTGTTACGATGTTGATGGAATGAATAAAAATGCTTGACTCACACCGTATTCTCAAGTCAAAGGAATGTGATAATCATATTCAAATAAAAATAAAATATATTTGATTGTTAAGAGCTTATATTTGATTGTTAAGAGCCGAAGATAGTGACAAGTAATTATTTTTCAGCTATGCTATTTATACATTTCAAATAAGGTACAGTCTAAGAATTTGCGCATAAATAAACACAGCGAAAAAAAAAATTAAATAAATAAATATTTGAAAATTTTGAGATCCGATCTAAAAAATCACGCAAAATAAGATCTCTTATATATTTAAAATTTAAAAGGAATATGAAAATCTAATCTTCACCTTTGTACCGAGAGATCTACACCGCAATTTGATGATCGTGAAATTTGGTTCTCTTGAAGCCGATGCGTCCGGCCTCTACGGGTATCCACACGAGATTGTTCGATCTGATCGAAATTCTCATCGGAGTGTTAGCTTCCTTACCGAGAACGTTTTTCTTTCAATGTGAATATTTAGAAAAGAGGAAGACAAAAAAAAAATGACGGATAGGATTTTCTCTTTTCTTTTCTTTCTCTTAAAGAAAACTCATACGAGAGATATAATCCCTTTTATGATCATTGAGATAGTCATTAAGATAAACATTGGGATAAACTTAAAATTAGATTTAAGTTTATCTTATCCGTAATCGGTTCAATCGATTAAATTCTAATTTAATTCGACTTGAACTCAATCATAATTTGATAAATCAAATTATTAATACAACATTTGCACTTAAGTTCTCTCACAACTCACTAACTATTAGTATGTCCCCTCTTGTAACATTTGCACTTTAATATTCTTAATTCGTAATAATTACAAATTAGTCCAATTATCAACATATTGATAATTAAGTCCTTAGACGATTCAAAAATCGTGATCCAGCTATCCGATCAGTCATAACCTCTTATGTGTGTGACCCCATAGGTTCTATTCTATTTGGTAGTGAGATATATTGTGATCACCATCAACAATATCGCTGAAACTCTTTTCAGTGAGTTAGAACAATTCAAACTTAGCTCAATAAAAATTATCGACCATCCGGATAATTCTCATAAGTCTCACAATCTACTAGTGACGCCTAGCAGCATGTAGTGGCATTCCAGTAGAATGGAATACTGAACCTCTAGGTGTAGTTAACGTGTGATACAATTCTTCTATCAGGAGTCTTAACTAGTTGAAGGTCATGGAATTGCTCATCAAACTCTACCGTCTGTCATATGTCAAATTTATTCGACTCAAGTTTCTTAATATCGAAAACCCACTACAAAAAAATTGTGATTTAGCGGCATCCTGTAATTGCCGCCAAAAGTTCAAAAAGCGCCGTAAAAACTATTAGTGGCATTTAGCAATTAGTGCCGCTTATACTCGTGTTGGTGAATCTTCTACCGGCATTTAATTAAATTGCCGTTAAAATTAAGTAATTAGTAACATTAAATAAATACCGTTATAGATGTGGTTATTAGCGATATTATTAAATGCCAGTATTATTTAATTATCTACAACACTAATAAATGCCGGTAATTATTAGTTTATTTGCAATATTATACAAATGTTGGTAATCTATTGTTAATTCTGGTATTAATAAATACGGCTAATTCTAAATATTTTTAAATTATATTTTTAAATAAATAAAAATAATATAAATTATAATTTGCACTATCATAAAATAATTAAATCTTATCAATTTCAAAAAATATAATTTCAATGGATAATATGATATTTCAATATTTTCATATAACAAGTGACATAAATCGTACATAACAAAATAACAAAAATAATTTACTAAGCTCACTTTCAATTAAACAAACAACAAGTTAAAAATTTTTAGTCTATTGAACATCCAAAAAAATAACAAACGACCACCAAATTTTCTAAACACAAAAGTACTAATACGTACATAAATAACGCATCCAAATAGGTCACACGACATAAAGTTGTTTGTGAATATAAGAAAACAGCTTAAAATTGTTTAAATTTTCTTGAATTCCAAAGGTATTATTAGTTGCGTTGAACCTGTAAAAAAAAGAACACGTTAAAAGTTAGTTTTAACGAGTCAAAAGTCTATATATTAAATAATAAAATTGACGAAAGAAAAAAAAAATATAGGTCTTATATATATATATATATATATATATATATATATATATATATATATATATATATATATATATATATACATGTATATATATATATATATATACATGTATATATATATATATATATATATATATATATATATATATATATATATATATATATATATATATATATATATATATGTATATATATATATATATGTACATACATACACATTCCTTTTTTTTCACAGTAAATGTCAATAAATTTTTAAATTAACTTGTTTAAAAAGTTTATTGATTTTATTTTAATTGACTCTTTTGCACATTCTCTGATTATATTTAGTAATAAAAAATTATAATGGGAGGAAGTCATGTTCATCCTCTTTTATACTTAAACACATAAATAAATGTGGGTTTCAACTATATTTTTTATTTAGTCTTCTATTATATATTATTTACTTTGTTGCATAATCATACAACCTAAAAATAATTAAATCTATTATCAAATAATAATTTTAAAATAAAAACAATAATTTTTTTTAAAAAAAATTAAATCAACCCATCTATTCCAAGGTAATAAAAGAAAGCAAATAATTTTACAAAAAAAAATCTAAATTAACTTACCCTTTTCTTGGTAGAGTCCTGCTTGTGGGGCTCCTTCTTGGTAGAAGACAATAAAGAAAATCTTTTTCTTGCACCCTGCGATTGGAAGGTAGAAAGAGTAATTTCTTTTTTTTTTTTTACTTGGAGAGAAGATAATAAAAAAATAAAAAAGAGAGAAAAAAAAACCCTAGAAAGAAGTTTTGCATATGAGGAGAGGAAGACTAGGAGTCGTACGGCACAAGAGGAAGGAAGAAGTAGACGGGATATGAAAAATTGATGGATAATCTCAGTTAGATCCCTCAACTTATTAATTATTTATATTTTAAATAAGAATTTAAGATCTTTTACCGACATTTACTTTAAAATGCTAGCAATTAAAGTTTCTTAGTGGCATTAAAAGTAACTGCCGGTATTTAAACTATCTTTTACCGGCATTTAAAAATAAATATTGCTAAATATTCTTATTCACCCACAATAATTTGTAAATATCGATAAATGATATATTTAGCAACAATTTTTAATAAATGCCAGTATATTTTGTATTTGGCAATATTTACTTAAATATTGCAACGAATAGTGCCGCTGTATGTCAAATTTCTAGTAGTGACCCTTTCCGTTATTTACTACACATTGGCCAAGATCTTCTAAACTTAGTCTCATAAATCACATAGGACTAACTCTCTTATCTACTAAGGGCGATAGATTCCATATAGGTGTACACCCTATTCCTACAACGAACCTACTGCAGCCAACATGCACTGCAAGGACCCAAATGGTTAGGGACCAAGTGTATGTACAGTCAAACTACAGTAACCCATTGTGAATAGCCGAGACACCGCAGGTCAAATGACCAGTCACACTACTGCAACATCGAGTAAATCACTGACGAGTGAGTAGACATCCAAATGACTTCTCATGATGGTCACGCTCGGTACCCTTGTTCTTCAGCAACCACCTGCACATTCGCTCCAGTGTCCCCACACTGTTGACTTGAGACTCGTCTACCCTAATAGGGAAGCGACCTGTGCACCAATCTCACCGGATCAATCACTGTCCCCGTGATGATCTATCGATCGAGAGCATTTAGTAATTCATCTTTAATAATACATGTCTCAAATTCTCAACTCTTGAGAATACGTATCATCATCTTATTAATTTCTTGGACAATTTATGGACGCATACACAATATGAATGAAAATAAAAATCCAATAACATTCATAATGTAAAATGTCAAATACAAATTTATATCATAAAAAGAAAACATGTGTCGGTCAGGTTGGCTTCTAGGGCATACATCTAACATGTACATCATACACTTCATCTATTCAAGGGTGGGGACTTAGCCATCCGTCACTTTGAAGTGACTGGTAAAATTCACACCACCTTTGAATGGATGAAATGTATACACTCCATTTGAAATGTACATTTAGTATTTTTCATTATTTTTTAAGTACTCAAAGTTGATCATATCACAATAGTCATATCACAATCGTTGAAATGTTCTTTTCTGAATTAGAAAAAAAAAATTAAAAAATGAACACAATGAATGTTGAAAAATTCCAAAAACCTTGCAGGAAGTGACTAATTCTAAATATAATTAGGACTAAGTACTTCTTTAGAAAATAAGGTAAAATAAAGCTTTCAAAAATTAAAAGTGCATAACCATGAATCTTTTACTTAATTAAGATGTAACACTCCACCAGCTAGCTCACATCAAATAAAAAAAAAAGTATGACCCGATATACAATGATAACATTTTTTATTAATAATAATTATATATATTTAAATATTTTAGGTCAACTGTTTGGATTCAATAAATTATTAGTGATAGTGAACTGAGTTATTATATTTGGCAAAATCTAATACCGACCGAAAGTATGAGAGTTAATTGCTACGCTGAACAAAATACTACATCATGAACCTACAACGGTCACTTTTACAATCTTATATAATTCTGATCTATATTTGATAGGATTTGAACCTAACGACTGTATATCAGGATCTCAATGGAGAGAGTCTCTAACGTCTCAATAATTTCACATCGGATGAAAAAAAAATTATAATTAGTGTATAATTTGATTGCATTTCTAATTTACTATCTATTACTAAAAGAAATCTCATATTGAATAAAAAAGAGATTATAATTGGTGTATTGTAGTGATCTGAATTTCCATAATAGTGGATTTTCGGTGAAAACTAGTTTGAAGGATTCTCTCTGTAGTTCAGGAGAAGTTTCAAACTTATTTAAACATTTTCGGCATGGACTTGACGAGAAAACGAAGTTGGAGACTGTTGAACTTTGGCCGATTGAGTAGAGAACAATTAAGAGGTGATTGCGAGAATGTCCGGAAAGAGTTCCGAGGGCTTCAAAACAATCAAAAAAAAAATGGAGCTCTATGGAGTGAAATTAATTTTTTTTCGATAAAGCAATTTTGGGTCATGGAGAGTTTAGGAACATAACCTTGGCGGGAGAGACTGGACCATGGCTTGTGGAGACCGGAGCCTGTGAATAAGATCGGACTGTGCGATGTTTTGCCGACAACAGAGACCATGTAACGACCTGACTCACTAGCAATAATAACTCGCTGGACTCAAACCACATCCCCAAATGCTTAAACCATGTTATTATTACTAGTGTCCATGTCTCTTATATACCCAATTATAATCCCATTCCCATCCGTTGTGGGATTATTGGGGTGTCACAGACTTTTCCCGTTTAAGCCTGACGTTCTCGTTAGCCCAAAACGCACAACCCAAGATCACGAGGCGATGCGAGACTTGTCTCGCCAGCCCTGTCATCTAGATCCAGGCTCAGCTGAGACTCGTCACACACTTTCAGCTGGTGATTGGCTCTGATACGAAATGTAACGACCCGACCCACTAGTAATAATAACTCGTTGGGTCCAAACCACATCCCAAAATACTTAAGCCTAGTTATTATTACTAGTGTTCATGTCTCTTATATACTACATCACAATTTCATTCCCATCCGATGTGGGACTATTGGGGTGTCACAGGCCAATAAAGCCAGACATGTGCGATATTTCGCCATCAATTGTGGTGCGTGCGACGTTTCGCCGTCCCATGGTAAAGTCAGAAGAAATGGTTATCACGAACCATAAGTATGAATTGACTAAAAACCGAATCGGATAATAAGACTAAGAGGAATCTTAGGTTGGTCTGAATAGAAATGAATAGTAAAATAAAAGTAGACGTGTAGTATCTATTTGCATTGATTTCCTTATCGTATTAGTTGAGACATAGTATATGATTCATATTGTATATACTATATAAATTTATATTTAAGTAGATTATCGTTTACTATATACTCGTTTTGTCTCTTTTGGATCTGGTGAATCGAGCTTCTCTCTTGAATGGCCATACCGACTAGAAATTATTATATAATTCTCACATCCATATTTTACAGGTTCTTCCATAAGCGGCAGCGGTGGCGCAAGATAAGGACGTAACTAAGTAGATAGTATTCTATCATTTTAGACTTAAGACAGAAACACTCTTCGTCAGCGTGTAATTTAAGAAAAAAAAAAAAATATAATAATATTTTAAATTGTAAAAAACAAGAAAAAAAAGAATGTAAATATAAATATGTATAAGATGAATGTTAGCAATAACTAGTAATTTTGTAAACGAATAGAAAATATTTTATCCGATTGAGTAGGTATGGACAAAGATATTACTATTTGTAAGGCGGGAAAGAACGTGACATGCAAAAATTTAATTGTATTTTTAATTTACTATATATTAATAAAAGTAAAAAAAGGGATTACGACCACGACGTATACTTAACAAGTTAAAATTAAACAAAAATGTCCTCGCGGGGAAAGCGAGATGAGAGTTCTATTTCTCCCCATTTTAATTATTGACGTACAAACATGTTTCATTTAAGTGTAACTTTACATAAAACTTTACTATAGTTTAAGCAATGTAACGAGACATTGAGTTATTTGAATTATCTTTAACTCGACCAATTAAGCTTGCATAAATCTTTCTATAAAAAAAAAAAAAATTAAATACAAAATTTTAAAACAATTAACCTTGTAATTAAAGTTTAAATATTTATTTGGAAATGAGCAATTGTCGAGGGCGTGACGCGATGTGAAAGTTCTCTTCTCAGATGTGCATATATTTTAGGACATAAATTAAAGCTAATTATTTTTTAAGGAAGGACAATTAATTGAAGTGGATAAAAGTCCACTTTGCAATCTCAATTAATGAATGAAATTGAGGTCACACATCATGAACACTAATCTTTTGGAACCAATTAAGGGCCAAAACCAAGATGTCACCTGCATTATGTTATATCATGTTATGATAATTAATTAATATTTCGAGAACTGGTATGATTATCGAATTTAAGAACGCTTGGGAAAACCCCAAGTACTTTATTTATTTATTTATTTATTTTATTTTATTAGTTAATCAACTTGAATAATTCAATAAGATAAAAATATTACTGTACAATATGAGTCTTTTAGAATAATTTTAGAATAAATAAATAAAAATTATTGGTCTGTTGCAACCCTCCATTTCATATAATATTTTCAAATATTTTTTCTTCTCTCCTCCTCCTCCTCCTCCTTTCTTATATATATGTTATATTTTATCTTACAAAATTCTTTTTTATACTCTAATTTTATATAAAAAATAAAAAAAAATTAAAAAATATATAGAAAAAATATGAATCGATAAGACATATCTCAAAATGAGAAGTGAGCTCCATCCTCTCATTCGAAGAAGAGAAAGGTTAGGAAGACTACAAGATTAAACAAAGTAGAGGCAATAAGATTGCTTATTCTTATAATTTTTTTTTTCTCATTATTTTGTATAAAAGATTTAAAAAAATAAAAGGATGACTGTGTGTGCTCTTAACATCTATAGCTGTAAAAACATATGTAAGAACTTAAATTTTTGAAAATAAATAAAGAAATGAAATTGATTTGAGTCAAGTTGAAATTGGATCATGAAAAGCACCCGTAGTCTAAGTGCCCCTTTTCTGCAGTGTAATTTGCACAGTTAGTGGGCCAGAAATATCGCCTTTCAATCCAAGCCTAATCTCGAAGATCCGAGACCACGAGTGCGACCGTCATGACGAACTGAGTGAAAACCATATTAAGCTTGTTCAGATCTGACGGTCGGATCTTCCAGAAATCGACGAAGAAGCGGGCGGGACCCGCGACTTAAGTCGAGGGTACGATGAATAGTAAACCCTAATTTTCGAACCCCTCTGCGTCAACGTTGAGCCAATTCACTATCTGGAATTCAAACATAACACTTCAGGTAGTCGATTTGAATGGCTCCGACGTTCTGGACGCAATGGCACTGACGGAATTTCCGTTTGACGACCCTAAGTCTCGAAAAACGCGAAAACTGTATTCCGGGACTGTATTTTATGGACCGAGATTTAATCCGGGCAGTTTTTCGAAAATCAAAAATCGCTACCTGATAGGTCTCGTCGAGCCGGACGTCATGGCGTAGTCCATTTTCCGTTTCGACGAACGGATCGTCTCGAAATGCGTGAAATACGGCGAAAAAGGGGATATTTACACTTAAAACCCTATACATGTTGCCTCGAAAAGCGTGCAGAGGGACTTAAATGTTAGATGAGCATGTTATGGAGGACCAGGGTTGAAATACCTGGGCTGGGAGGGGGTGTATTGCAATTGTGCAATGCTTCACGGTTCGGTATTGCAACCGTGCCCCACAGCTCCCCTTCCGGTTTTTGTAACCGCACAAACCTCCAACCCACCTTCTTCCCTAACTACCCACACCTCGCAACCGGACCAGCCCTTGCCAAAAAGCCTCTCCCCGTCGCTGGAAACGAGAGAGAAGAAACCTTGTTTTCGGGTGTTGTGGTGGAGGAAGGCTGGAGGGACTCTGGGAGGACCAGACTCGCACCTGAGGCACCTTCTGTGAACCCGCGTCCAAGCCGAGGGAGCTAGCACCCCAGCTCCGCCGAGGGCCGCCGCGGTTAGCATTTTTCTTCTTCGAGTTCTTCGGCGAGGTGAGATGTTGGAAATTTTATTTAAGTTTGGGGTTTTAAGCTCGACCATGGTGCTCCTGACATCAAGGCCATTGTTCGGTTGCAGTCCGAGCCCTCGCCGCCGTCCCCGTTGCCGGCAAAGCTTTAGTTCACTGGAAATTATCGTTTTCCGACGAACTCGGTTTTCGATTTTTACAACCGTTGAACCTCGGATCAGAACCGTTGATCCTCTTCTTCTTGGTGACTGCTCACTACCCACGAAGTTTCAGGAAGATCGGGTGAGTGGTTAAGCCGCGCGAAGAAGCCCTAGTTTCGGGTTTTCTTGCTTTCAACCGAGCTCCACCGTCCGGCGCCGCCGTGCATCCCCGTCGCCGGCCACCACTGCAGGAAGCTTCCTGGTACCAAGGGGAGTACTTTGGTCCAAGTTGCGCCGGCCCGGTGGGACCTCGCCGGAATCCGCCATTAGAGGCCTCGAAGCTTGACCGAGCTCCTCCGGCGCCGCCTTGCCGGAGCTCCTCAGCCACCGGGAACCCCTCAGGTAAGCTCCTGTGGTCTGTAGGAGTCTCCCCATCGACTTGCATGGCTCTCCTAACGTCGGGTTTCTCGTCACTGTAGTTGCACCCGAACCACCTTCGAGCTCGGCTTCCGGTGATCCCCGGCGCTCCGGGACTCCGGCGACCATCCAGGTAAGGCCTATATACCACGTTTAAGCTTCCCACGATTTTATTTTGGGACAAAAGACCCCTTGTAACTAAACCTAAATCCTTGCACCCGAAATGCCAATGTTAGGCTTATCTCCGGCCGCCGCCGCCTCCGGCCGCCGGCACCTGACCCGACCTGACCAGAACACTCTCTGGGATCAAGAACTAGCCTGTGCTCACCTCGGATTGCAGATTGACCGAGGGTTTGTGAAGATAGCCAAGCCCGAGCCTAGGCTTGGAGATCCATCGTGCTCCGGCGACCCTCCGGCCGGTTTCCGGCGCGCCTCAGGTGAGCCCCCTACTCCTCTGTCATGACAGTACTTCATGCTCAAGTTAGGTTGCATCTAGACTAAATGTATGTTAGAGTTTAGTAAAGTTGTAAATTAACATACATCCATTATGGGCCAATTTAGTAATGGGCTTGGTCTCGGCCCATTTCTTGTGAGCACGGCCTGGGTCTCGTCGTAACGGACGCGCTGAAACTTACGGCGTCAATTTTGGACCCCCAGATTGCAAGAACGGGGCAAAACACTGCGTCCAAAATCGCGAGTTAAAAGGCTAACTTTGCCCTGGGGTTTCGCGCTGACCCAAGATAGTGAGCACGGGATTTCTCGCATCAAATGTGACTCGCTGGCACTTACGGAATCACATTTGGATTCCCGGATCTTTAGAACAAGCTAAAACAGTAATAACGAAATGATATTATGCAAATTATGATACCTGTTGGACTTAAATGCAAAATGGTCACCCTAGCTGACCTTAGACAACACCTACGCACTACCTGGCCATTTTATTGGGTTTCCGATGGTCCTCGTTGACCAGGAACCAGTTGTCGACCGACGAAATGACCGATTTGACCCGTTTAAACTTTCCGTAGTATAACGTCGACGGGAAAGGGTTGTGTGAGTCTATTACTGATTATAGCTCTTTATACAGGGCCCAGTTGTTCGACGCCAGCCCCCAGTTGTTGATCGGGAGTTCGGGGACTCTGCCTTCATCCAGGTGGGTTAGCTTCGGCCCGGGCTAGCTTTTTGGCCCTCTGGTTGCTTTAGTCCAGTCGGACCCCTGTTTTTGACTTCCCCACTGATTATATGACCTATCTTGACATATCATGATGTTACTGATTTACATTGATCTGATTAGACCTGTGATTGAGATTTCTTGTCACGATCAGCCGATTATCATATACATACTCCCTGATTATTCCTGACTGATCCTGATTGATTGATGTATAGATTTGCATGATTAGATGACACCTGTTGATTCATGTCATTGAGATATTTCTTGATATACGTCGATATGCATGATTGATTGATCCTGATTGATAGATACTATTCAGATATGCATGATTGATTGATCCCGATTGATAGATACTACTCGATATGTATGATTGATTGATTCCGATGGATAGACATAGACAGATGATTCCCTGTTGGGATTTCGGCGTGTGCCGACTACTCGGTCACTAGACCGTGAGATTGATCATTATGACTTACTATACACTGCTGTACTTCACGAACCTGGCCGGGGTCGCTCCCCGTGGAGCTGGTTCTTTGCCGGTAAAGTGGTCTGGTGATAGACCCGTGAGCCCCCAGTTAGGCACCCGCGGGGTGCGGGGTATGTCAGCCGCGAGCCCCTTTTGCATCGAGACTGCTTGGCGTCTATGAAATGCAGGGCTATTGCCTGAGGTCCCCGGGACCAATAGTGGCGCATGATTGGGTACTTGGGTTTCTACCTTTGACGCATTGCTTTTATTCTGTACCGCTGCTCAGTTATTCCATGCATTATTGACATGCTTTCATCTCTTGCAGTTCCTTATGCATGATCCTTGTGGTTGACATTTGATTCCAGCATGTATGACCTACGGCTTTCATGATGAGTTATTGCTGTTATATCTTGATTTTCAGTATACTTACCTGCAGTTTTTATCCTGATTATTAGTAGACCTCTATGCTTTCCAGCTTTTCCTGTTGACTCTTACTATCCGCAGATTTTAGTACCCAGTAGGTACGATTAGCTGATGCTCGGCTCGTCGTGCCCACTGGGATGCACTCCGGTGTATCTCACACCCTCGGGTGACTGTTGTAGGTCCGTCGGGTGGCGTGATGTCGGGACGATCCAGTGAGCCGATTACGATAGAGCTGTCCCCATGAGCTTGATATACCGATGATTTCTGCAGACCTTTACTTTTAGCATTTCTTTCCAGCTTATTTGATATACTGATGATGTAATAACTTAATTTGATTATTCATGCTGAGTAGATTAGATTGGATACTGATATATCTGTTGATCTCTGATGATGATTTTTAGCCGTGCATGTATAGGGGAGTCTCTGTCCTCGGGGCAGAGAGTCTTCTATACGTGTGGCGGTCTGTTGCGCCCAGTTTGCAAACTCTGATTTCAAAAAAAAAAAAAAAAAAAAATTTACCGGATTTTTAAAACTCGGGGCGTGACAACATAACATTTAATTCAAACATAAAAAGACAAAACAAAATATTACAAAGTATTAAAAATTTCATACTAATCTATTATAATAAACAATAAAATTTTATTTTTAATTTCTGTATTTGCCAAATGGGTTCTTACTTGACCAACCTCACATTCAATTGTTTTGTTTTATTATTTTTTAGCTTTTACGCGAACTAAGCTGCTGCGTTATCTCAATCTTGATTATCATTCTAACATATCTTAATTTTATTTTTCTAATAATTTTTTAAAGTAATTCTAACATATATTGAATTTAATTTTCATATCCGTCATTTTAATAATGCAGCGTGCATATAAATAAAAATATTAAAATTATTTCTCAACTGTTCCTAATTATACATTGCTATAAGAAAATGAGAAAGTACGTGGAAAGAGATCAAATGAGATAACCAAAATTTCTCTTTTCTATCTTGCAATATTTTTTAATTTTTAATATATTTTTTTTAAAATTAGGAGTTAGGACTCTTCTTTATGAAGAAACAATGGTTTTTTTTTTTTTTTTTTTTTTTTTTTTTTTTTTTTTTTTTTTTTTTTTTTTTTGCATATAAAGGTCTCTTACACGATTTTAAATGCATGCAGGCGGATATATATATGCACAGAAAAAAAAAACCATTTTTTTTATAAAATTAACTGCATAAACTTCAATTTATCCTCTCTATGGTGTTTTAACATGGTTTTATTTTATCAGCATGTAATTTAAAGTTATGCTCTGCTAATTAATGATTTTATTTTTATTTCACAGTTAACTAATGATCTTCATATTATCGTTAAACGTGATAATACTTTAAAATCTTTTAGAATAAATTTCATGTTTGATCCTTAAATTATGAGACGGGTGACGCATTTGGTGCTCAAATTTTAATATATTATAATTTTTGGTTTGAATTTTTAAAATTATTACAATAAAGTTCTTTAATCTAGTTTAATTGATTAAATATTTATGTACTCTTTAATATAAAAGTGATATAGTAATGCTGGAATTAACGATGCGTCAATAATTAAAATGGTACATTACTTTTATATCAGTGATGCGCTAATATTTAATTAATTAATTAAATTAAATTATAAAATTTGATTATAATAATTTAAAAAATTTAAATAAAATATTATAATAAATTAAAGTTAAAAAATCAAAGTGGTCACGAGATGGAAACGTGTGCAATATATCCAATCTTTTTAATCTACAAGGTGCATGGTGAGGTAGAAATTATAGTATAATAAATGTTATATTTTAACCTCTTATAATATTAATTTATAAAATATATAATTTTGTCACTCTATATATATATAAATATAAAATTATTTACAGTGAAATAATAATAAATCATACAATAGTACACAATAACGTTTTTTTTTTAGTTGTAGATTAAAAATATAAAAACATGCTAAATTATACAGAAATAAATTAAATTTTATCATAAAAAAATAATTTGTTTATAAACAAAATTTATAATAATAGTTTACAAACTATACAACTGGATGGTTGAATTTTAATCACAACATTATAAATTATACTTATTTTATCGTAATTTGCATTTTTTTACTAATAAAATATAGTAATTTATAAAATGTTATAAAATTTATTTATAAATTTAACAGTACTTTTACCGTAACAATTAATTAGTTGTACCATGACAATTTAAATAAAGTAATAAAGAAAAAGAGTAATGTACGGATTAATTAATGGCCGTACAATTCGAATTTTCTTTCTCTCTCATCATTTGGCACTCTCTCCTTTTTCCTGCAGTAAAAACTAGGACAAGTGAATCAATAATTTTTTAGGTCATCTTAAATAAACAAAAAATCGATCAAGTAAAAAAAATATTTAAATTATATTTTATTTACTGAAAATGATAGATAGTTAGAGATAAATGGAACGTGTAAATACGTAGTCAAAACAACTGAGGAAACGTACAAATTTTCTTTGTTTTTTTTTTTTATTTGCATGATTTTGTGTAAATTAACTACATATATATTGACGTAGTCAAAAAATTAACTGAATCAAAGGTCTAACTTAATGTACAATTCACACTCACATTCACATTCACATTCACACTAGAGAGAGATTTAGTAAAATCTAAATTAATCCAACCAAATTGCCTTGTGGACCAATTCTATTGTATAAAAAAATAGAGGCAATTTCGGAGGGACCTCTCAAAAATTATAAAATATTATAAATATTCTTTCAAATTTAATAATATTATTTTTGTCATGTAAATTAATGAATTATATTGAAATTATCCTTGACTAAGTATACCTAATTAAGTATACCTAATTATAAATAATTATATAGTATTATGTAGGGCTATTTGTTGGGGTCGAAATGCGTCGCTGACCGTTGACCTGATTCAGTCCGCGATCGGCCTCCGAATTGATTCTCTTATGTGATGTGATGCATGTTAAACGATTAGGCTGAGAAGGGATCTGCTCGGCCGAATTTTTCCTAATCGAACTCTTAATAAAGTTCGGCCCAGAGGAGCCGAACTAGGACAAATGGGTATTGATCAACACGACTGAATCAACTGATTCGTTTTGTATTGCTTGAAAGAAAAGGTTACAAAGGAATGATTACAAGTATGACTACTCCTAGGAGAATTGTAAAGGAAAGCAGTAAATATTGATATGAAAATTTATCTAGGAAAGCTGTAGATGCAGATATTGAAGGTATTGAATAGCAGGGGTGGTCGCTGGTTTACGAGGATGCAGAATCTCTTTTTCTTTGATGGTTCACTTATTTATACTTATCCAAATCATATAGACAGCTGTGCATATTGTAATTTAAGGAGAATCATCGCATATCTCTCAATTACTTTCTTCTGAGTTGATTCTTCTTGGTTGGATAGTAGCTCTTTTCCATCCATATTCATCCCCAAGATTGGCGCGCCGAGGCGTGATCCTCAGTGTTCATTATTGTAGGGCGATGCTTGCCAATTTCGCGTTAGTTGCGTGATCCATCTTAAATGAATCATTCTGGGGCAGCGTGTGAAGTTTTGTCACGTTTGGAAACTTGTAGACACTATTCGGCCCATAGTTGGTCGTTTGGCGAGTTTTCAAAAATTTCGGTAAATCTCCAGACTTGAGGAAAGTCCACTGTTTAGTTGTTCTAGTGATGTAGTGTCGATGGGATGGGTATGAGTAAGTCTGTTACTGATCAGAGTTTGTTGTCCAGGCCCTAGTAGTCAGGAGCAAGCACACGAGTAGTCCGGCAGGCTTCGGGATAGCCTATACTGAGATGAGTTTACTTCGGTCCGGGCTTTATCATCTCGGCCCTATAGGGTACCATATTTGGTCGGACCCCTGTGTTTCATGTTAGTCTTGATCCTATTTTGAGCTATTCTTCCATTACTTTTATTATCATGAGTTAGATATCAGTATATCGGTTTATACTTGGACACATATCATGATTGCTTGGTCATTAGTTAGATATCAATATATCAGTTTATATGTCACGCCCCGGGGGTTTATTGAAGCGGAAAAATAGCGCAATAATAATTTTTTTTTTGAAAAGGAAACACCCGCCGGTCACGTGCACAGACCCGCCACATACGCTAGCGTTCTCGATTTTGCTGATCAGATCCCCCTAACGTATGTACGGCATACAAAATCACAACTGTACTTTAACCACGCAAGCCAAGGGCGAAGAATAAAAGAGAACCCTTAAATAAACACATTGACTAAACAGCAATGTAAGTTTGAAAGGATAAATTCACGGGTTTGGAAAACGGTGTCCACACGACACCGGGTTTTTAAAACATTTTCGCAATCTCTTTTCTTTTCTTTATTTAAAAACAGCTATCCAAAACGCATAACTGGAATCATAAAGAAAACTGGTCAAAACATAGAGTCATAAGTCTATCTCAACATCCACAATATCCACGATAAATAAAATCACATGCATAGAGTCTAACCAACCGAAATAATCAACTAAGTAAGAGGATGATACGTCACCAGCCAGAAAAGGCTAAATCCCTCTAGTCGTAGCCTCACCGCCGTCCCAGATCCCACCCCGGATCGAACCTGTCACAGTGTGGGAAGTCAGTGACTAGAAGAGTAAAAGAATAACGCAACTACAAGTATGATGCAAAAAGGGCACATATAATAAATCAAACCGTAGAACCAGAGCATCCACCATCCCATCCTGTGATCGACCGTACCCCTCCTTGAGAAACTGATCTAAGCACCTGCCGTGATGGTCCGAGGACCTTGGGCAAAAGAAACACCGTCCCGCTCTCACCTTGGTGCATGTTAACCCCCCACTGCATGAATGCAGCACCGCAAATAGCCGCAAGGGACCCCCACTAACGTCACCTTGTGGGGTTCACGGGTCATCAGACCACTTCTCCGGAAAAGAACACCGACACGGTGGCCAAACCGCTAGTGTGCGTGCAAGCGCCATGAGCATAATAATAAAACATGGATCGAAGACACCTGCGACATCAGTCGCTCCAAAAAGATGAAGTGCATATCATGGGGTTAGTCACCAACTCATATTATTATACTGATTGAAACTACCGTACCCATAAGTAATGTATCTATGAACCAAAACGTCTATAACGGAGAAAGGGAAAGCTCGGAATGATTCATCCGACGACCGTCCCTTTTGGATAAGGGTACCCACCTCGAAACGCGTCGACCGAACCGCCAGCAACCGCCCTATGTCCTCGCACAACTTCCGGACCTAAGAAAGAGACCCCAAGAAAACCACAACAGTAAGACTTAAGCTTTGCCTACGAAAATAGTGGATCCGACCGCTGTCCGACGATAGCCCGATAGCACAACGAATAATGTACCGTAAAATCCTAATCACCCGGGTAGAATCCGTGACCCGAAAAACATAAAGACGAAAACGGAAATCGAGCGGCAGCGGCAGCAGCATACCGCAAGGTGCGGCGCAAAAGGGGCGCGGCTTGGCAACCCCGCGCGGGCGCACAAGCGGCGTGGCAGCCCCACGTGGGTCCTGCCCCCGCAGGGCTATGAGCGGCGCGGCGCAGCCGCGGCCCCGCGCGAGCACCTTCCCTGCGCAGCAGCGGCCCGGCGCGGGCACCACGCCCGCGCGGGCGCGCATGCGGCGCGGCGCATCCCCGCGCGAGCACCATCCCGGCACGGGCGCACATGCGGCGCTGCGCAGCAGCCCCGTGCGGGCATTCTCCCCACGCGGGCGCGCGGCGCAAGCGGCAGCCCCCCGCGCGGGCGCGTGGCGCAAGCGGCAGCCCCCGCGCGGGCACCACCCCCGTGTGGGCGTGTGGTAGCCCCCGTGCGGGCACTTTCCCCCCTCGCGAGCGCGCGGCAGCCCCCCCGCGCGGGCACGCGGCAGCCCCCCCGCGGCATGGTCCTTCGGCGGCGCGCGGGTAGCGCGCTCTTGTTCGCGCGGCGGCAGCAGCGGCGGCTAAGGCATCCGGCGGTGCGGTGGCGGCGCCGGTAAAACCTTGCGCCAAGAGCCCGAGACATAAAACGACGTGCAAAACGAAAAGCACAACTAAAACCCTAAATTAACATTGTAAACTAACCTGGTAAGATCGGAACCGATGATACGATCCTGCCTTCCGGTGACGGTGATGCTCCTGGGTCCGTCCCCCGGCGTTAGCGTCGTTTTCGTCTTTTGGTTCCCAGCACCACGAGAAGGAACGAGAAGGAAGTAAAGAGATGGGATGCGGTAAAAATTTAAATTATTTCTTGTGTACGTACCACCCTAAAACTCAGGTATAAAAAGAAGGGAAAAATCCCAACCGGCTTCTCGATAAGCGTGCCACCTACGCACCATTTCAGAAACCATCGGCATGGATTTTAAAGCACCAACAACATATCGGGCTTGATTTACACGATCGTACCCGTTAACCATAAACGACCCATTTTGGGAGAACCGTAAGTCCGATTCACTCCCCGATCGCATCGTTGTTTCCGGTTAAGCGAGCTCTACCGCGAAATAATATTCACACCCAAAAACACACGAAGGATAGAATACCTAGAAACTAATTTTATTTGTAAGTCAAAGGTAAAGATTAACAGTGTCATTACATTATACTTGGACACATATCATGCTTGCTTGGTCATTAGTTAGATATCAGTATATCAGTTTATTTTTGGACACATATCATGCTTGCTTGGTCATTAGCTGGACATTAGCATACTTAGATTCACTCTTGCTCAGATATATCAGTTTACTTATATTCTTTACTGCATAAGATGACCTATGGTTGATATACAACTATTGCATCCCAGTTTGGGTTTCGGCTTATTGTCGATTACCCGGTCTTTAGACCGTGAGCTTGAGCATCAGCATTATGATTGCCACGCACCGCTGTACTTCACGTACACTGACAGTTTGGCCACCCTCTTGGTGTTTTTTACCGGTAAAGTGGTCTATTGGGTGACCTTTGAGCCCCTGGGAGCACTTGCTGGGTGCAGGGTTATTTCAGCCATATTGGTGCCCGGTAGCGACCAAAAGTGGCATCAGCCTGAGGTCCCTGTAACCGATAGTGGCTTTAGTCTGAGGTCCTCGTGACCAAAAATGGCACTAATTGGGTACTTGGTTTTTTTTATTTAATGCATAGTTATTCTATCATGCTTTATTCATGTATTTCAGTACCCATTTCTACTCAGTATTATGATTATGCTTCCTGCCAGTATTTGCTTGTTTATATCAGCCTTTATCTACTGATTTATTACCATCCGCTGATTATAGTATGCCAGTATGTACAATTTGCTATTTTCCGGCTTGTCGTGCCCACTGTGTCACGCCCCGGGTGTAAACCAGAACCCGGGCCTGTCTACAGATCCGCCGTGCACACGGTATTTCCCGCGTACACGAAGTGTCGGTAACCTGCTCAGATATAAGAAATAATAATAAAAGAGCATAAAATCAGAGCTGAACTAAAACTACTACATCTCAGACAAAAGCTGAAAATAAAGTAAAGAACAACTGTAAAAATAAATACAAGTATCTCTCCCAGCTCACCACAAATATACAACTGGCTGGCTAAAGCCAGACTCAAAATAAAGTACAATAAAAACTGTCTGAGAAGATAGGGTACACCAAAAATCCAGCTAGCAACTGTCGGGTGGACACTCTAACTAGTCCGCAATCCTCTTACCTCGATCCGCTGCTGACGGCCCAGCAACTCCCGCAGAGGACTCTGCAAAACAAAGGGAGAAAAACAAAGAGAAAGACGTTGGGGGTGAGAACTACTATAAAAACAGTAGCCTCCCCAAGTGGGAAAAGCCTCAAACCCTGACACACCCACTAGGTCTACCAGAGGCAAAAAGATAAGGAGAAATGTGGTAAGCTAATAAAACAGCTGATAAAGGAAAGCTACCACTAAAATGCCTCTAAATGCAATAACGAAAGGAGTAACTGAATGCGTGCATCAGTACAACTATCTGTCTGAAAAGACCCAATCGATGGACCAATAACCACTGGTACTGCCTGCTAAAACTGTCTCAGGTATCTACTAACAAATCGGTACTCACTGACCGATACAGAAGGTCTGGCTCTCACTGGCCAATAATAAATATCTGGCACTCACTGGCCGATGTGTCAATCGCCTACTTCGGAGTGGCACTCGAGGGGAGCGATCCACACGAGTAAAGTAACCATGTCTCACAAATATCGTAACCAAGTCTCGATATCTCCCTATAGCAGGACTGGATCACGACAATAATAGAAGTGGGAAAAATCCCCCCACTAAAGCTAACCCGATCCCCCCAGTCTAATGCAATAAAACAATAACAAGTGGAAACCTCCATCCACTAGAGAAAACCAATCCCCAAATCCAAGGCACAAATAAACATCCGGTCAACCGCCCAATATCCGCGGTCGCCGCAATACCCCACAACCCATAATCTGGTATGGCAATCCACCCAATATACCTGGCTACACTATCCTCCAACCCTGCTCAACCCGAGCAATACCACTAGTACCTCAATAAAAGGAGAAAATGTGCCAACATGGTTTCTCCTAAGTTAATTTCCAGCAATAGTGTAGCAGAAAAAGGGGGCCTAACTAGATGTCCAAACAAGTATGCAAGTATCCTCATGCTAATGAAAGAAAGGTAAATATCATTGATTATACATTATTTTAAGCATGCTATTTCCTGATAATAACGATATCAAAAGTATACCACATACTAACATATCACAAGCCCGACTATACAAGCATGCATAATAACCACGATATATCAATCAATATTCAACAAAGGGAAATATTCCAGTATTCCTAGTGAGTAAATCAAAACTGAGGTCCATAACAACCACCCACCTCGATCGCTAAATCCAAGTCCAAAATGCCCTCTCGCCCGATCAGAACATCACAAGTCGCGATAACTGCAAAAATGATCACAAGGTGCCCAAATTACACAATATTCCAAATTAACCGCTGTCCCAAAAACAGTCCCAAAGATGCTCTGTTTTCACCTGCGGGATGGAGACCAAAAATTCTCCAAAAATTACCGCTGCGATCCTCGCGTCGAGCCGATCGAAACGAGTACCTGCACGTCCCAAACCGAGTCCCGTAGGCCAAGTTACAAAATAGACAAAGTGGCACTCTCAAAAATCCAGGGACCAAAAATCTGTACAGTAACACCCAGAATAATGGGGTTTTTACCTCCGAGAAAAATCTCAGAAAATTCCAGAAAAAAAACGAGGACGTTCCTTGCGATGTGTAGATGCAAAACGACAACAGGCATGCCTCAATCCGTTGTCCGAGCGCGAAGATATAAAATAAACAAGCCGGCGCTGTCCAAAAACCACACAGAAAAAAGGGGGGTCAAAAGTGCCTCGGGAACCATGCCAAAAATCCAGAATACGAGGAAACGACGATCACAAAAAATGAAGCCCTACCTCTCAGGAACACATCGGCGCAAGAATCATCAAAAACGGTGGTCGGGGTAGGCCAGGGGAGTTTGCGCAACGAAACGCGACGAAGGGAGTCACCGGAGAAGGAAAGTCGCGACGCGCCATAAAATCGGAAACCTCGAGATGCGTGCCACCAAAAAACCAGGAAATCCACCACGGGGTCTAAAACATAAATAGGAAGAAGTTCACTACGGGGCTCTCCCTCCAAATCCCTCTCTAAAACTCGGGAAAAGGCAGAAAAGAGGGAGGGAGAGGTGTTTAAATAGGCCCACCAAAACAAATGCCAAAATGACCGATATGTCCCAGGTTTCGGGCGCGCACAGTGCGGCCCACGGCCCGGCCCGCTTCGATTCGGGCGCGCACAGTGCGGCCCACGGCCCGGCCCGCTCCGCACACCGGATCCCGCCCGGATCCCGCCGCCGTCCGACCCACCCCGGGGTTCGCCACGTGTCCCCGGAGCAGGCTACAGCGGTGCAAGCCCATCGGGTGGACGCCACGTGTCCCCCGCTCGGGTCAACTCGGTGGGTGGCACCCGCGAATCAACGGGCGCCACGTGGCGCCGTCCACCTGCCCCACGTGCCCGCAGGTACGGCACCTGCTCCCCGCGCCTGCCCCCGCGCGCTGTGTGGACCTCGCGCCCGTGGGCCAGCCAACCCGGGGCCGCCACGTGGCATGCCCCGGTCCACCGCTCCCCCGCGCGCCCCCATGGACCGAGCGCGCGTGGGCCGGCCAATTTGGCGCTGCCACGTGGACCCCCGCCGGTCCACGCTTTCCGCAATGCACCTCGGCCTCTCCCAAGCTGTTCTGTGGACCGCGCCGCGTGCGCTGACCAACCAGAGGCCGCCACATGGCATCCTCGCCGGTCCACGGCTCCCCCATGTACCAGAATTCGCAGAAAACTTCCGGGAGTCCGTTTTTAGGCATCCGGACTCATAAATGGACAAGCAAATAGCCGTTTTCAAGCGTTTTTCCGCGCTGAATCCAAATCCAATCTCTGTTTGGCCTAAAACCTTTTCTAAAATTCGGCAAAAGCAGCCGAAGGCCAATCCAGCTATCAATATCTCACAGGGTCCATCTGTGGCATCCCTTTGATGCACTATGGGCCAGACACACCATCAATAGGTGTTTTACACAGTGGATTCACGGGAAAAAGCTACATGGGGTTCAGGGGCCCTACATCCTCCCCCACTAAAAAAAAAGTTTCGTCCACGAAACTAGGAAACAAGATAGACGTACCTCAGCCAGAAGCCTCAAATAAGAAAGGATAGGTATCCCGCATCACCTCCTCCAACTCCCAAGTGGCCTCCCGCTCCTCGTGATTGCTCCATAAAATCTTCACATAAAGTATCACCCGATTGCGCAATTCTCTCTCCTCACGAGCCAGAATCCGCAACGGGCGCTCCTCGTATCCAAGGTCCTCCCCAATCTCCAGTGGGGTGAAGTCAATCACATGCGTAGGATCAAATACATACTTCCTCAGAGCAGAGATGTGAAACACATCATGAACTCCTGCCATGCGTGGAGGAAGAGCTACTCGATAAGCTACAGGGCCAACCCTCTTTAGTACCTCAAAGGGTCCAATAAACCGGGGACTAAGCTTCCCTCGAACTCCAAATCTCCGGACCCCCTTCGAAGGCGAGACTTTCAAAAAGACGTGATCACCAACCTGAAACTCTAAGTCTCGCCGTCGGGTATCAGCATAACTCCGCTGTCGACTCTGGGCGGTCTCAAGATATCGTCGTATCAATCTGACCTTTTCCTCTGCCTCGGACAGTAAATCAGGACCCAAAGTCTTCTGCTCACCCACGTCACTCCAATATAGGGGTGACCGGCACTTGCGTCCATACAACGCTTCAAGCGGAGCCATCTGAATGCTCGCTTGATAGTTGTTGTTGTACGCAAACTCAACTAATCCCAAGTGTCGGTACCAACCTCCTCCAAAATCCATGGCGCACGCTCTCAACATATCCTCGAGGGTCTGTATGGTGCGCTCAGACTGTCCATCGGTCTGTGGGTGGAATGCTATGCTGAATCGGAGCTGCGTCCCCAAGGCTGTCTGTAAACTCCTCCAGAAATGCGAGACAAACTTCGGGTCTCTATCTGATAGAATAGAGACAGGTACACCGTGCAACCTCACCACCTCAGCCATGTATAACTGTGCCAGTCGCTCCATAGGCCAAGTCACCTGCACCGGTAGAAAGTGAGCAGACTTGGTGAGTCTATCCACGACTACCCAGATCGCATCAGCTCCAGTCTATGCTCTCGGCAACCCAGTGACAAAATCCATAGTGATATGATCCCATTTCCATTCAGGGATTGGGAGACTTTGCAACTTGCCAGCAGTTGCACGATGCTCAGCTTTTACTTGCTGACAAGTTAAGTAGTGAGCCACGAATCTCCCAATGTCTCTCTTCATACCACTCCACCAAAAATGTGCTTTGAGGTCCTTATACATCTTAGTCCCACCAGGATGAATGGTATAAGGTGTATAATGGGCCTCCCTCAAGATCTGCTCTCGAATCTCAGAATCCATAGGCACACAAGCTCGGTCCCTGTACCGCAGTACTCCCGAAGCATCAACTGAAAAATTCCCTGTCAACTCCGTCTGAATCTGCTCTCGGATCCTCATCAAGTGGGGGTCCTCACTCTGTTTCTCTCGAATCCTGTCCAACAGAGTGGGCTGCACGACCAAAGACATAAGTCTAGTAGAGACCCCAGGGGATACAACCTCAATCTGTAACCGTCTCATCTCCTCAACCAACGGTGCCTGCTGCGAGATCATCATACTCAGACTCGTCCTCCTACTCAAAGCATCTGCCACGACATTGGCTTTGCCGGGATGATAAAGGATACTCACATCATAATCCTTTAACAACTCTAACCACCGGCATTGCCTCAAGTTCAACTCCTTCTGAGTGAACAGATACTTCAAGCTTTTATGATCAGTGTAGATCTCGTAGTGCTCTCCATACAAATAATGCCGCCACAGCTTCAGAGCAAACACAACTGCTGCCAACTCAAGATCATGAGTAGGGTAATTTTTCTCATAGTCCTTCAATTGCCATGAAACATAGGCAATTACCCGACCATGCTGCATCAGTACACACCCCAGACCACTGTGAGAGGCGTCGCTGTAGATCACAAATCCTTCTCCCATAACCGGGAGAGCAAGGATCGGAGCTGTCATCAACCTCTGCTTCAGCTCTTCAAAACTGCTCTGGCAAGTCTCACTCCAAATAAACTTAACCCCTTTCCTGGTCAGACGGGTGAGGGGAGTGGAAAGCTTCGCAAAGCCCTCCACAAATCGACGATAATAGCCAGCCAATCCAAGAAAACTCCGCACCTCGGTGATAGTCGTCGGCCTCGGCCAATCTCGAATAGCATCCACCTTGGCCGGATCAACCGCCACTCCTGTAGCTGAAACTACGTGGCCCAAAAAGGCAACCTCCCGGAGCCAAAATTCACACTTCTTAAGCTTGGCATACAGCTTCTTCTCTCGTAGAAGCTGTAGCACTATTCTCAAGTGCTCCTCATGCTCCATGTCACTCCTGGAGTAAATCAGTATATCATCAATAAACACTACCACAAATCGGTCCAAAAACGGCTGAAATATCCTGTTCATCAAATCCATAAATGCGGCAGGGGCATTAGTTAATCCAAATGGCATCACCGTAAACTCATAATGCCGGTACCGAGACCTGAATGCCGTTTTAGAGATGTCCTCGGCCCTCACCCTCAGCTGGTGGTAACCGGACTGAAGATCAATCTTCGAAAATACCGAAGCTCCCTGTAGCTGATCAAACAAATCGTCGATCCGCGGTAATGGATACTTGTTCCGGATGGTCACTTTATTCAATTCCCTATAATCCACACACAGACGAAGCGAACCATCCTTCTTCTTCACAAATAAAACAGGCGCTCCCCACGGCGAAACACTGGGTCTAACAAAACCCTTGTCCATCAGATCCTATAGTTGCGCCTTCAGCTCTCTCAACTCGGCAGGCGCCATCCGATAAGGTGCCTTCGAGAATGGCGTGGTTCCCGGGAACACATCAATCACAAACTCTATCTCCCTCTCCGACGCATAGTCGTCAACTCAAGGGGAAACACATCTGGAAACTCGCGGACAATGGGGATATCCTCGAGTCCCAGTGCCGCCGTAGGCACCTCCACAATAGTGGCTAGAAAGGCAGTGCAACCTCTACTCAACATCTACCTAGCCCTCGCCGAAGAAATAGTCGTTGCGAACAGCGTGCTCTGGCAACCTCTGAAGATAAACTCCTCCTGTCCTGGCTCGCAGAGAGTCACCGTCCCCTCTCTGCAGTCAATAGTGGCAAAATACCGCGACAACCAATCGATCCCTAATACCATGTCAAAATCCTGGAGCTGCCGTAAGACAAGCAAGTCTGCCGGCAAGATCCAAGGTCCCAACTGTACCGGGCAAGCCACACAATACTCCTCGACGCGCAAAACATAATCAGAAATCTGAACCTCTAATGCATGTGACAAGGACTCTATCTCTATACCATGAAGGGATGCGAATGATCGACTAATAAAAGAATGAGATGCTCCAGTGTCAAACAAAGTGTGAGTCATAATGCCAGAAAGTAAGATAATACCTGCCACCACCTGGTCGGCCGCTGAGGAGTCAGCTAACTGGGCGGCATATACTCGCCCGCTCTGTGCTAGAGGTCGGTAATCGGTGGGATGGGAAAAAGATGGCCTGCTCGCTGAAGTATACGGCCGCTAAGCTGGTGGCCGCTGCCGAGGTGAATAAGGAGCCGACGCCGAAGAAGGTGTCGATGAAGTAGTAAGGGGGCGGGTAGCTCGCACATGCCCCGGCCGTCCACACCGAAAGCATCGACCCCACCGCTGATCACAGGTGCCGGCAAGATGCTGACCTCCACAAAAAAATGCATCTGTCGGAAGACCGGAGCTGCCTCGACTACTGCTGCTGTCTCGGGGACTGCTGCTGAGACCTCTGTTCTCTCGGCTGCGATCTCTGTTGCTGATGCTGCTGCTGATGCTGCTGCTGCGGTGGCCTCTGGGATCCACCAGGCCCTCGCCTCTCAGAACGCCCACGACCAGAAAACTGGGGCCGTGGCGGTCGTGGCGGTCTCCATGAACTGGCCTGTCCCCCGTCATCTAGGGCTGGTCGCTTCCTGTCGGAGCTCTGCGCGACCATACCCCCCCGTCTGGCTACCACGTGATCACCTCTCTAAACCCACTGAGCATGCTCCGCGGCCTCCTCGAGAGTCTGGAGCCTCTGGGCATGCACTAAGGTGTATATCTCGGTACGGAGGCCTGCCTTGAATAACTCTACCTGGTGGGGACCATCACGAGCGACGAAAGGCACGCAGTTGAGCAACTGCATGAACTCCTGATAATATGCCTAAACTGGTCGGTCGCCCTGCTGAAGGTTCTTAAGATCATCCTCTAGTTTCCTCTTCACGCTGGTTGAAAAGTAGGTATCCAATATCATCCGTCGAAACTCGGCCCACGGTAGCTGTCGGATAATCTGGAACTCTAGAGGCTCTACCCGATGCCACCAAGCATCTGCATCACCATCCAAACAGTGCACCGCCATATGCACTCGGTACCTCGGATATATGAAAAAGTCCCTGAAAAGCTTCTCCATCGCAGAAAGCCATATCCCAACGTCCCAGGGCTATGCATCCCGCCTTGAAAATCTAGGCGGTCCTCGCTGACAGAACTTGGTGAGTTTGTCAGTGTCACACCCCCGGGGGTTTTTGAGTCTATCAAAGCGGAAATTCGTGTGTATCTTTTTTTTTTCTTAACAAGGTACATTAAACCTCATCCCCGGTGCGTGCCAGACCGCCACATACATAAAATTCTCCCTGTCCGCGGACAGAGTCTCCTTTGTATATGCACGGCGTCTCATTTACAACAACATACATCAACCACCAACCATCAACCATACAATAGACATTCAACATCAAGCGGAATATTAAAGCGGCATCAATGTTTAGAAAGGATAAAGCCAGCAATTGCAAAACCCATGCCCACACGGCACTTCGTTTTGAGAAAACCTTTTCGAAGTCATTTGGTTTATCATGGAAACATGCCGCATAAGAAAACATCACCAAAAGAACCAAACTATAAAAGTACAACTCATCCACAGTGCCAAGTAATACATGTCCACGAATATTACTACTCACAAGCAAATTAACTAAAGTGCGTAAGAGAGATGAGATAATGATAATAACCAAGTGTTCTGACTACGGCCCTCGCGACGCAGTCTCAACAATCTCCCGGCCAACGCCCCTCGTAGCGCCTGTCACGGAGTGGGTAATGTCAGTGACAAACAAAGTAGATGTCTAACAACAATAAGGAATAAGGAGCAAACCGGAAACACCGTAACCATTTCGCTAAAACCCTGCACATATTAAGCTGGGCCCCAACCCCAGATTTATCAATTTAATTGGGCACCAACCCCAGATTATTTATCGGAGAGACCAAAGTCTCCCCTCGTGCGCAACCACTACTTTGATGCATTTAACCCCTTCCACGGTGCTGGTGTGCTATTCCCAGCGGGCGCGAAGGGGTCCTCACGGCTCCCACCCCTTTGTGAGGAACACGGGTCATACAAGACCACTCTTCCGGAAAAGTACACCCATGCGGAGGCCAATCCGCCTGTGTACGTGCAGCATCCCAAACGGATTTGCCGAGATCGGCGTGTCATGAACATTACGACCGCAGCCGCTTCAATTGTTAGATAATAACACAATTATGCGAAAGGTTAAACTGTCCATCTACTTTGTTAGATAAATTGAGAGCACTTTAATGACGATAGATGCACTTACTGCACTGGTTGTATTTACAGCAACCGTACCCACCTATTTGGAGAGAGATCGGAACACCCGAATCTTTCGCGCACCCCCGCTGCGCGTCTGGACCTAAAGAAAGTCCGCAAGGATAACTATAGTCAAAAGCGTGTACTTACATCCGAAAACACAAGACCCAATTTACTCTTTTTGACGGAAAAGTCCAACATTGTCCGGTTGACGAAACAGAATTCCCGAGCCGCCGTCGCCGTCTGCCGGAGCCCCGCGTGGTTCAGAACCGCGCGGCGTATCTCCGCGGACGACGCCCTCGCGGCGCGGTGCCCCGCGCGGGTTGCCCGTGCGACGGCCGCACGGTGCCCACGCGGGTGCGGCCCGGCACGGCGCCCGCGCGGTTGCGGGTCCGTGCGGGTGCCGCCCGCGCGGCAGCCGCGCGGCGCCCGCGCGGTGCCCGCACGGGTGCGGGCCCGCGAGGGTGCCTCCCGCGCGGCAGCCGTGCGGCGCCCGCGCGGTGCCCGCATGGATGCGGGCCCGCGCGGGGGCCGCCCGCGCGGCAGCCGCACGGCGCCCGCGCGGTGCCCGCAAGGTTGCGGGCCCGCGCGGGTGCCTCCCGCGCGGCAGCAGCACGGCGCCCGCGCGGTGCCCGCAAGATTGCGGGCCCGCGCGGGTGCCTCCCGCGCGGCAGCCGCGCGGCGTCCGCACGGCGTCCGCACGGCGCCCGCGCGGTGCCCGCAAGATTGCGGGCCCGCGCGGGTGCCTCCCGCGCGGCAGCCGCGCGGCGTCCGCGCGGTACCCGTACGGTTGCGGGTCCGCGCGGTGGCCGCGCGGCGCCCGTACGGTGCCGTCCGAGACCCTCCTCCGCGCGATGCCCTAGCGGCACCGCGCGCCTCCGCCGTCCGTTCCGCGCCTTTTCAAGGAGACGATGTCGGCGACGGTGACGGATACGACGGAGAAAACAAGAAACCAAGAACTCAACGAAAGAGACCACGAACAAAATCCCAAATAATTTAAATAAATTATTTTACTAACCGAAGATCGACGGAAAGGTTGTCCGGTCGCGTTCTTGTCTTCGGTTCGGCGTCCGGGAAGATCGGGCTCCTTCTCTTTCTCCTTTCCCTTTCTTCCGGCTAGGGTTCCGTCTTTTCCTTTTTTTTTTTCCTTCTCTCCGATTAGGGTTTTTATTTTCTTTTTCTTTTCCTTTCCGATAATCGGGATCCCTTATATAGTCGTACATTACCTTTGATTAATTCCTCTTTAATTCGTACGTAAGAGAATTAATTAATTTCCGTCTGGGATAATTAATTAACTAATTAATTATCCCCCACGAGATAAACCACCTTATCTCTAACGGGTGCAAGATATTTAGCACGGATCCCGATGCACGACTAATTACCGTATCACTTTGAATCTCGTTCAGGGGGTTCCCGATATCGGATTTCAGATCCGATCGCGCCGTCGGCTTTCTTTTTCCGCGCACAATCGCGGAAAAATACTAGCGTCCCACAATGGCCAACTTCAAGAATTGAATAATTCTATTTCACTTAAAGGCTTAAATGACTACACGCAAGTCAAAAATACCCCGAAAGGCCGGATCACTACAGTCAGCGATGTCCTGTTCCTCCTCTGATGTCAAAGGCTGGATAGCTCCCGGAGCTCCGCTACTAGACGATGGTGCCGTCGGCACAGAAGGTACAATTGGAGGCACAGGGGCCTCAAAAACAGCCGGGGGTGGTGCCTCTCTTTGGGCAAGAAACTGGTCCATCCTCTGCTCCTGTCGGCGCTGACCCTCAGCCAACTAGGCCACCAAGGCCCTCAACTCACTAAGCGCAGAGGGTCTGGACTGCTCCGGCTCATCCGGGGGTATAGGAGTACCCCGGGTAGGGATCTGGCGTCGAGGAGGCATCCTGCCACAAGAAACCCCACATCAGCAACAAAATCCCACACGACCCAATCTAGTGAAAGTCAAAAGACATTCCCCTATTTCTGTAACTTTATGTTGTCTGCAGCCAACATAATTGTTCAACAGAAATAGACTATGTCGATCCCTCTTCCCTCACTGGAAGAGTCAACAAAATAAATCACCGACTTTCGCAAAATATCACGCCACTCACGCCCTATCATCCTAGGGTCTTCCCAAAAGCCTAGGATTTCCTAAGTCCCAATTGACCTATCCCTAAGCTCTGATACCACCTAATCTGTCACGCCCCGGGTGTAAACCAGAACCCGGGTCCGTCTACAGATCCGCCGTGCACACGGTATTTCCCGCGTACACGAAACGTCGGTAACTTGCTCAGATATAAAAAATAATAATAATAGAGCATAAAATCAGAGTTGAACTAAAACTACTATATCTCAGACACAAGCTGGAAATAAAGTAAAGAACAACTGTAAAAATAAATACAAGTATCTCTCCCAGCTCACCACAAATATACAACTAGCTGGCTAAAGCCAGACCCAAAATAAAGTATAATAAAAACTGTCTGAGAAGATAGGGTACACCAAAAATCCAGCTAGCAACTGTCGGGTGGACACTCTAACTAGTCCGCAATCCTCTTACCTCGATCCGCTGCTGACGGCCCAGCAACTCCCGCAGAGGACTCTGCAAAACAAAGGGAGAAAAACAAAGAGAAAGACGATGGGGGTGAGAACTACTATAAAAACAGTAGCCTCCCCTAGTGGGTAAAGCCTCAAACCCTGACACACCCACTAGGTCTACCAGAGGCAAAAAGATAAGGAGAAAGGTGGTAAACTAATAAAACAACTGATAAAGGAAAGCTACCACTAATATGCCTCTAAATGCAATAACGAAAGGAGTAACTGAATGCGTGCATCAGTACAACTATCTGTTTGAAAAGACCCAATCGATGGACCAGTAACCACTGGTACTGCCTGCTAAAACTGTCTCAGGTATCTACTAACAAATCGGTACTCACTGACCAATACAGAAGGTCTGGCTCCCACTGCCTAATAATCAATATCTGGCACTCACTGACCGATGTGTCAATCGCCTACTTCGAAGTGGCACTCGAGGGGAGCGACCCACACGAGTAAAGTAACCATGTCTCACAAATATCGTAACCAAGTCTCGATATCTCCCTATAGCAGGACTGGATCACGACAATAATAGAAGTGGGAAAAATCCCCCCACTAAAGCTAACCCGATCCCCCCAGTCTAATGCAATAAAACAACAACAAGTGGAAACCTCCATCCACTAGAGAAAACCAATCCCCAAATCCAAGGCACAAATAAACATCCGGTCAACCGCCCAATATCCGCGGTCGCCGCAATACCTCACAACCCACAATCTGGTATGGCAATCCACCCAATATACCTGGCTACATTATCCTCCAACCCTGCTCAACCCGAGCAATACCACTAGTACCTCAATAAAAGGAGAAAATGTGCCAACATGGTTTCTCCTAAGTTAATTTCCAACAATAGTGTAGCAGAAAATGGGGGCCTAACTAGATGTCCAAACAAACATGCAAGTGTCCTCATGCTGATGAAAGAAAGGTAAATATCATTGATTATACATTATTTTAAGCATGTTATTCCCAGATAATAAGGATAGCAAAAGTATACCACATACTAACATATCACAAGCCCGACTATACAAGCATGCATAATAACCACGATATATCAATCAATATTCAACAAAGGGAAATATTCCAGTATTCCTAGTGAGTAGATCAAAACTGAGGTCCATAACAACCACCCACCTCGATCGCTAAATCCAAGTCCAAAATGCCCTCTCGCCCGATCTGAAGATCACAAGTCGCGATAACTGCAAAAATGATCACAAAGATGCTCTGTTTTCACAATATTCCAAATTAACCGTTGTCCCAAAAACAGTCCCAAAGATGCTCTGTTTTCACTTCACGTCCCAAACCGAGTCCCGTAGGCCAAGTTACAAAATAGACAAAGTGGCACTCTCAAAAATCCAAGGACCAAAAATCTGTACAGTAACACTCAGGAAAATAGGGTTTTTACCTCCGGGAAAAATCTCAGAAAAATCCAGAAAAAATACGAGGACGTTCCTTGCGATGTGTAGATGCAAAACGACTACATGCACGCCTCAATCTGATGTCCGAGCGCGAAGATATAAAATAAACAAGCTGGCGCTGTCCAAAAACCGCACAGGAAAAAGGGGGGTCAAAACTACCTTGGGAACCATGCCAAAAATCCGGAATACGAGGAAATGACGAACACAAAAAACGAAGCCCTACCTCTCTGGAACACATCGGCGCAAGAATCATAAAAAACGGTGGTCGGGGTAGGCCAGGGGAGTCTGCGCAACGAAACGCGACGAAGGGAGTCACCGGAGAAGGAACGTCGTGACGCGCCATAAAATCGGAAACCTCGGGATGCGTGCCACCAAAAGACCAAGAAATCCACCACGGGGTCTAAAACATCAATAGGAAGAAGTTCACTAAGGGGCTCTCCCTCCAAATCCCTCTCTAAAACTCAAAAAAAGGCAGAAAAGAGGGAGGGAGAGGTGTTTAAATAGGCCCACCAAAACAAATGCCAAAATGACCGATATGTCCCAGGTTTCAGGCGCGCACAGTGCGGCCCACGGCCCGGTCCGCCCGATTCGGGCGCGCACAGTGCGGCCCACGGCCCAGCCCGCTCCGATTCGGGCGCGCACAGTGCGGCCCACTGCCCGGCCCGCTCCGCACACCGGATCCCGCCCGGATCCCGCCGCCGTCCGACCCACCCCGGGGCTCGCCACGTGTCCCCGAAATAGGCTACAGCGGTGCAAGCCCAGTGGGTGGACGCCACGTGTCCCCCGCTCGGGTCAACTCGATGGGTGGCGCCCGCGAATCAGCGGGCGCCACGTTGCGCCGTCCACCTGCCCCACCTGCCCGCAGGTACGGCACCTGCTCCCCGCGGCTGCCCCCGCGCGCTGTGTGGACCTCGCGCCCGTGGGCCAGCCAACCCGGGGCCGCCACGTGGCACGCCCCGGTTCACCGCTCCCCCGCGCGCCCCCGTGGACCGAGCGCGCGTGGGCCGGTCAATTCGGCGCTGCCATGTGGACCCCCGCCGGTCCACGCTTCCCGCAATGCACCCCGACCTCTCCCAAGCTGTTCCGTGGACCGCGTCGCGTGCGCTGACCAACCAGAGGCCGCCACGTGGCATCCTCGCCGGTCCACGGCTCCCCCATGCACCAGAATTCACAGAAAACTTTCGGGAGTCCGTTTTTGGGCATCTGGACTTGAAATGAACAAGCAAATAGCCGTTTTCAAGCGTTTTTCCGCGCTGAATCCAAATCCAACCTCTGTTTGGCCTAAAACCTTTTCTAAAATTCGGCAAAAATAGCCGAAGGCCAATCCAGCTATCAATATCTCACAGGGTCCATCTGTGGCATTCCTTTAATGCACTATTGGCCAGACACACCATCAATAGGTGTTTTACACAGTGGATTCACCTGAAATAGCTACATGGGGTTCAGGGGCCCTACACACTGGGATACATTTATATTGTATCTCACATCCTTGGGTGGCCATTTTTTAGGTCCGTCGGGTGGTGGGATGTCGAAATGGTCATGTGAGGCGATTACGATAGAGCTGTCCCCATGATGCTTACTGATCATTTCATATCACCTAGACTATGATATTATTTATTATTTGATATTTAGTAATTTGGTTAAAGACTTATTATGATGTTTAGGATTGATGTTGATATGATTGTCATTTATGCATAGTTATGTCATGTGTTATATAATCCTCTGATTGTGCTTATTTGTACTTGCCCAGTCGTGCATGTATAGGGGAGACTCATCCGAGTGGACAGAGAAATTTTTTTATACATGTGGCGATCTGTTCATGCCTTAGTTAAGTTTAAACTCTGATTAAAAAAAAAAAAAAATAGACCGATTTTTAAAACTCGGGGAGTGATAGATTTTATGGTATCAGAGAATTGGTACACGATACCGAGGAATTGATTAGGATCTGGTTAGGATTGTGTGGTGGCCCAGGTTTCCATGCACCCTTTTTCCAGTGAATCCACTGTTTAGAACACCTAGTGTTGGTGTATTTGGCCCATGGTGCATCAAAGGGATGCCATAGATGGACCCTGTGAGTTATCTTTAGCTGTGTTGGGTTTCGGCTGCATTTGCCGAAATTCTGAAAAGGTTTTAGGCCAAACAGAGGTTGGAAATGGATTCAGCACGGAAAAATGCTTGACAACAGCTATTTGCTTGTTTGATTCTGAGTCCGGATGCCCAAAAAAGGACTCCCGGAAGTTTTTATTGGCTTTTGGTGCATGGGAGGGGCCGTGGACCGCCGGCATGCCATGTGGCGGCCTGTTATTGGCCGGTCCGCAGCGCTCGGTCCGCAGAGAGGCGCGGCTGGGTGCATAGGCCCGGCGCTGGACACGTGTCATGTGCTGATTGGCCGGCGCAGAGTGCGCGGTCCACGGGGTTGGCGCGCTGGTGCATGGACCAAGGCGGGTGGACACGTGGCAGCCCCCGGTTGTTCGGTGCACGCAGCGCGGTCCACGAAACCCGAAGTAGGGTGCGTGGACCGGGTGCAGGGGACACGTGTCGTCGCGTCGTTGGCTGGCTCATCGAGCGCGGCGCACGGATGCACGGGACCCCGCCTCGGGGCGCGTGCGTGGCAGGCGGCGCCTGCCCGCACGTGTGACCGCGACAGTGGGCGGACGCGTGGCGCGCTGCCACTCGAGGGTGCCACCTACCCGTTTGACCGGGTAGGTGCCACGCGGCGACACCACGCGCGCTCCACACAGCTGTTTGCTGTGCGGGACACGCGTCGGCCCCCGAGAGGGCCACGTGGCCGCTCCCGGCACGCCCCGCATAGCTATTTGCTGTGCGGGTGACGTGGCGGCTTCTGGGCGTTTCGGGCGCAGCTCGCGGTGCAGTATACCGCCGGTTTCGGGCGCCCGAAACCTGGTCCAGCACCCGAAACCGTGGACACAAATGGAATTATTCCATTTGTTTTCTGGGGCCTATATATAGCCCGAGCTCTCTTCACCTTCGTTTTTTTTGGCATTCCGAGCCTTTTCTCACCGTGGTTTCTTCAGAGGACTTCATCCCCGAGTTGTGTTGCACCCATTTGCGGAGTTCGGAGATTTTACGTGGCACGGTTTTCGAGATTTCCTTTTTCTTGGCGCGTCGCGACGTTTTTTCGCCGGTGTTTCTTCCGTCGCGTTTCGGTGCACGAGCTCCCCCGGCCCACTCCGACCATCTTTTCGAGCGATTTCCTCACCGTTGGATCCGCGACAGGTAAGGGTACGATTTTGGTGTATTCCGCTTTTCCTCGTTTTGTGCTTTTCGAGGAGCTTTTCCATGCTCACTGGGACATTGGTTTTCTGTGAGGATTTGTGAGGACAGCAGGTTGATTCGAGGAGATCTCCGCGCACGAGCGTCGGATCAAGGCGAGCCTATACACTTTTTTCATCTACTCGACGCGAGGATCATCACTGTATTTTTCTTGGATTTTTCCGAGACCTTCCCGGAGGTATACTTTTCCCCTTTTATCTGTGCAAGATTTTACAGTTGTGTGGTTGTATGTTTTTGCGCGCCTGTACTGTAGAATTTGTAACTTGGCCTACGGGCTCGGATTTGGGCGTGCAGGTACCCGTTTCGAAGGTCTCGACGCGAGGATCACTGTGGTATTTTTATTTGATTTTTCTGGGCACTTTCAGTAGGTGAAATAAGTGTATCTTTGGGACTGATTTTCAGTGTGTTTGTGCGTGGTTAATTTTGGGAATTTAAGTGTAACTGTGAACTTTGTGTTGTACTCAGGAGAGTTTACGGGTATTGCTGGACCCGTTGGAGTTGGAGATTTGCATTTCCGGGTATTTTCAGCTGTGGGACTTGGACAGTTCAGCTCTTCAGGTGGGTGGCCCGTTTCCAAGATCCTCGGATTGCACATTAATTCTATATGTGTAGGAACAAGTATGATAGGAATAGTGTGTTGTTAGCAAGCTAGTCTGTGAAAATTGATATTCCTGTTAAATTCTGATGACCTTGTGATGCTTTATTTCCTACAACTTGTCATTTATTGATATCTTTGGGACTTGACCTAGCACCCCCGCCATATGCAGCATGTTCAGCCAGACTGTAGAAAACTCCAACTTGGGCTAGGTTTTTACTGCTCTAGACATCCCCACATCATTGTTCTATATTGCACTCTGGACTTAGAGTTTTCCTCGCCCGAGTAGTGGGCCGAGAGGTCGGGTTGTTGTGGGATGCATTTACACTCGTGTCTGGGGACCGAGTAGAGTCTGATAGTAGTCTGTAGATCAGGGTTCTTTGGGAGCCGTCTGAGTGACAGTGAGTCTCGGCTGTGTGGTTTTCCAGCCTGTGAGTGAGACAGTGTTTTGTTGGTTGCAGCCGATCTTGTTGATCGAGGATTTGGATTATAGCCTGCATGAGCCACATTTGAGCTCGACAGAGATGCGCGGATACTTTACTTGTTGGGGTCGCGCCCCTCGAGTGACACTCCGGAGTTGGGCCTGTTACTTCTATCGCGACTTGTCGACGCAGTCCCTCTGGCTGGGCCAGTTTTGGCAGTCACGGATGCCCTACGTAAGTCCGGTCCTCCGGGATGTAACGGCAGTAGGTAGGCGCAGGTTTGACTGGACCCGAGGAGGCAGTCAGTTTAGATTGGGTGATCTGAGTTGAGAGCTAGTTGTAGCATTATGTTCTTTCTGTTCCACTCTTGAGCATCTAGATAGAGGTATAGTAGCTGTAGAGTTTACTTTTCCAGCTTTTCCTTACAGCACTGCATATGTTACTTTATGCCTCTAGTAGACTTAGTGGGCAGACCGTCGGGCTTGTTGGTGGCACCCACTGAGAACTACTGTGGGATGTAGTTCTCACACCCGTCGTGGTGTCTTTTCCCCAGGGACTTCTACTCCTGTTCCTGCTGCTCCAGTTGCTGATCCGGCCGACCGAGGTAAGGGAGTCGCGAGATAGATTCCTTCTAGTCTTCCTCTGAGAGAGAGAGTAGATGTACCCCTTACCAGTTTTTGAGAGTTCATGTTGAGTGACACTTGTAGTGAGGTATCGAGTTGTACCTTTCCTTTACTGTAGAGAGAGACTTATGTATTTTGGTGAGGTTGGTTTGTATTATTGGAGTTGTAGTTGTATTTATTTATCTTTTATTTCAGTATTTTTCTTTTCAGCTCTGATATCTGTTAGTGTAGATGATTCTTTTGCAGGTTAGTCGCTACGTCTATACGGGGCTTCCCGTATGGGCGGCGGATCTGTTGGCGAGCCTGGGTCGCAGTTTCGACCCCGGGGCGTGACAGATTGAGTCCTAAGATGACTTGTGATCTACGTGAGAGCGCAGGGTATTTTATTTCGGGGTTAGGAACTCAAGTGTAATTTCACTGTTGAGATTATCCTGACCTGATTTTATGTTACAAATATGATCCGTCCTAGACGCGGAGATGGTGGCAGGCATGGTTTTGGCTCTGGCCGAGGTGTCGGCCGACCTCGTAGAGCTCAGAAGGAGCCTGAGGGTCCTGATAGACTACAGCAGGTTGAGGATCAGCTCGCTGCTCTGACTGGTCTTGTCCAGCAGTTGATTTAGCAGCAGGCTGCTGCTCTCGCCGCACCAGCCCCACCAGATTCACCGCCTATTGCCGAGCCAGAGGGACTGGCTGATCCACCTGTTAACCCTGTGCCACCGGCTATGGGGTTAGCTCCGGATACCGCCGCCACTTCTAGAGCCGTATCGGGGGCTACTATTGGTAGCGACCCCACTGTTGCTGTTGTCGGGACGACATCCTTGCCTTCCTTGTCACGCCCCGAGTTTTGAAAAGCAAGCTAATTTTTTTTTTTTTTTTGAAATCAGAGTTTAAATCGTTTCAGGCGTGAATAGATCGCCACATATATAGTAAATTTCCTATCCATTTGGACAGAGCCTTTCCTATACATGCACGGCTAAGCACTTACAGCCAATACCAGAGTAGTCTAAACTACGCATACCACATTAATCATTTTACAATATTTTGAAACATAATGCGAAAGACAAAGTATACTGGTGACATAAGGGTCGGCACTATCGCAACAGCCTCACCAACGTGTCCTGACATCCCAGCACCCGAACGACCTGAAAAATAGTCACCCAAGGGGTGTGAGATACATCGACAGTGTATCCCAGTGGGCACGACGAGCCGAGAAATAGCTAATCGTACCTACTGGATACAATAATCAACAATATAGCTGAGCAGATATGGGTACAGAATGACTCAGTAGAGCATGCTAGAACACAGAAATATAACTATGCATCAATAATGAAAAGCGAGTACCCAACCGATGCCACTATTGGTCACGGGGACCTCAGGCGAAGATATCAAAGCAGAACCAACCACAACCATACTGGATTCCACCTAGCCGAGCTGAACAGCAACCCCGTACCATTGATATAGCCGAGAGGATCCTCGTACCTAAAGGTACAGCCGAGAGTTTCCTCATATCGGTACAGCCGAGGGGCTCCCCGTACCCAGTGATACAGCAAGAGGGGATTGCTCACGGGTCAACCAGACCCTTTATCGGTAAAGAACGCAATGTGGGTGATCAATCCCACAGCGTACGCGAGTGAACAGCAGGTGCACAACCATCATAATGCTAATGCTCAAGCTCACGGTCCACAGACCGGGTAATCGACAACATGCCGAAAATCCCCACAGGGATGCAGATGTCTGTATATCAATCATGGTCAATCATGCATATCTGGAATATAAGTACAAGAATAACTCGACATAAAAGCAGTGCATCAATCAACAGGCATGATAAGACCAAGTAAGACTACTGTACTGAGATATATAAATTTGATGACAAATAAACAAGATATGTCCAAATAAAGCAGGATATAAGCAGTCTATGATGGTATAACATAAATGCAAGATCATGGCTAATATCAAAAATAGGTGTCCGACTAACTAAAGCACCCAGATGGCCGAAAAGATAAAACTCGGACTGAAGATAAACCCACCTGTGTGTAGGCGGACCAACGACTCCAACAGAAAGCTCGTGGGCCGGAGTCAGACTGTAAGGACCTGAATCATGAATACTGATCAGGGACGGACTCACACATTCCCCAAACCACAGACTCACACTATACAGATAGTTTAAACAGGGAACTCGCCTAAACTTTTCAAAATTGCATGTTATATATATATATATATATATATATATATATATATATATATATATATTAAAACTCACTAATTAAGCCACTTTGCTAAAATCGATGCTCGATCGGAGCCATAATTACTTTAACACTTTCGGAAAGGCCGATTTGGTACCGGAAGCCACCGACTTGAAATGAGAGCCACTGGACCAGCCAGGACAGCGTCGGGAATAACCAGAGACAGGTAACAAGATCCATTCATCATTCTATTACATCGAAGTACGCGAAACTCGCGCCGGAAGCCGTTAAACCGATAATTTCGCCGATTTACGGTTCGTTAACCGATTCCCGCTTAACGAAGACCAACAGACCTCTAACAAAAAAGCTTAGAGGTCATGTACGCACTGCCCGAGACAGACCATGAAGTCATAATTACAACTAGTCCCTAGTGTTCTTTAAAATTGCACAAATACACTAATTTAAACACTGTTTCGGTTCGTTCTCACAATCCGGGAGGTTTTAACTTACGCCGTAAATTCCAGTAGATAGATCTTGACGCAAGCTAACCCGTGCTCACTGGTTTGAGTGGACACGAAGCCAGAAAACACAATCGGGTCGATGATTACATAGTTCACAATAGCTTGGTTTACCACACTAACCTAACTACTTGATCAATTCATTATAAAGCAAGAGCATCATGTTCAGGAAGGACTTCAGAGTCTAGGGCTCACCTCAGGCGCGACGCAGGTCGGCCGGAAAGATCATCGGAGCAGGGTGGTTGAGGCTACAATCTTGCTAGAGCTCGGATTGGCCGAGCCTTGCTCAACTCGGGTTCAAGCTGCAACCAAGGGCAATCAGCAGTTGGAGGATGTTCACAAAGGTGGTCGGATCACCACCAGACCCAACTCCGGCAGCCCCGTACGGCGGTTGGCCGGAGTTGTGCTTCACGGCCACCTTAGGTGCAATAATGGAAGGTAAGATTCTACTCATTATGGTCCAAATGCAAATACATGGGAAGCTTATAAATGACCCATAGAGAATACCTGGGTGGTCGGCCGGCGACTAGAGGCGACGGCGGCGGCCGGAGACGAGACTCGGTCGAGCTTAGGCCTCTAATGGTGGATCTTCAACCGTGGGCTTCTAGGTCCAAACGAATGCACAAGAAGGTTCCTCTCAGTGCTGTGTAGCTTCCCAAGGGTGTTGCCGCCGGTGAGGGGCAGCGGCAGCACCGGGCGGCGAAGCTCGGCCGTGAGGAAGACAATCCGAAGCTAGGGCACGCCCGCACGGCTTCGATCCTCAACCGATGGTCCTCAGACTTTGTGGAGAGGTTGCAGTCGACCAGAGGAAGAATTCCAACATGGCTGATCTTGGTTTCGACGGTCGGATGGAGCCCGCGCACGGATCTGGCCAAAACTTGGTTTCCGACGCCTTGTTTGCCCTCGCCGGTTAACCGGAGCACGGCTGGCCTCGGGACTTCACAGAGATGATCCTCTCGGCGTCAGAAGATGATTGCATAGGTTGTGATGACCTGGATCTCCGCAGAGCTGTTGCAGTGCGATGGGTGGCTTCTGGGGGGCCTGTACTGTGTATTGGAGGTGTTTGTGCATAAATTGGACACAAGTGTTGGACTCAGGGATTAAATGGATCACGAAGGGTAATCGGATGATCCCGTCGGATGTTTAGAAGTGATTTCGCATGAAACGGATATCAAAATTAGACTCAGCGCGAAATTTGGGTTAAAAACACTTATCTGGATGCATTCGGCAAATTTTGGAGTTAGAATTTGGCAAATCGGACACCGGATTTTGACTCAGCGTGAGAAAACGGTGAAAATGGACTATTTATTTGTATATTTCAGAGCCCGGAAGCGAAAGCACGGATTTCAAGGCTTGGGTACTGTTCCGGCGCCGGAGGGCAGCGCCGGCGGCGGCGGCGCAGCGCCGGAGCACGGCGGCGCAGCGGCAGGCAGCGTCGCGGGCAGCGCGGAGGCGCGGGCAGCGCGGAGGCGCGGCCAGTGCGGAGGCGCGCGAGCAGGCACGCGGTGCAGGGGAGCAGGTGTGCCAGGTGGCAGCTTCCCATTAGAGCGCGGTGGACACGTGGCATCGTGTGGTTGGTTGGCGCAGAGGGCGCGGTCCGCGGAACAGCGCGGGGTGGTGCATGGACCGGCGGGACACGTGGCGGCTTCCTGTTGGCCGGCTCAGGAAGGCGGGGTCCACCGAGGTGCGGGGGGTCGCCTCGGGAACCGTGTCTGGTAGGGGGCGCCAGACGGCGCGCCAGGCGGCGCGCCAGGGGCGTTAGTGCGGGACAGGTGGCGCCCTGCGATTCGCGGGCGCCACCCACCCGCGTTGACCGGGTGCAGCCACACGGCACTTTACGCGTGGTGCGGGTGGCTATTGCCTGTTCCGGCTGACGTGGCGATCCCAGGGGATTTCGGGCGCTAGCTGTTTGGACTTCCGCAGCGAATTCGGGCGCCCAAATCCGGGGTGGGCGCCCGAATCCAGGGACTTGTTGGGAATTCTTGGAATTGTTTTCCCAGCCTATAAATAGGCCGAGAACAACTGCTGATGGCTCTTTCCCTGTTCATCTTCTCACAGTGCGACCTTCACCAAAGTTCTTCATCTTCCAGAGCTGGTTCCACCTGTGGATTCTCGGATTTTTTGGTGGCACATACTTCGAGGTTACCGATTTTACGGCGCCGTGAGACGTTCTTGCTTTGGTGTTCTTCTCCATCGCATTTCAGTGCGTGGACTCCCCCCGGCTACTCCGGCAGTATTTTCCAGCGATTCTTGCGCCATCGTCCTCACGACAGGTAGGGCTACGTTTCCCGTGTTTACTGTTCCTTCCCATTCTGAGCTTTTCATGGGTTTTACGGATCATTATATGACCACTTTTTCTGGGGCGGAGTTTTGTACAGCCTTGGAGTTTTTATGGGTTTTCTCCGCGCTCGAGCGACGGAATAAGGCGTGCATGTACTCGATTCGTATCTACGCGATGCAAGGAACATCACCGTGATTTTTCTAGAATTTTTTGAGGTTGGCACGAAGGTGAAAATCCCACCTTTTCTGGGCGGAGTTGTACAGATTTTGTTCTTGTGAATTTCTAGATGGTCATCTTGTTGATTTTGTAACTCGGCCTACAGGTGTCAGATTTGGACGTGTGAGTACTCGTTTCGATCGGCTCGACGCGACGAACGCAGCGGTTATTTTTCCAGATTTTTTCGAGTTCATCTCGCAGGTGAGATTTAGCCATCTTCAGGGCTGCTAATGTAGACTGCATGATGTTGTATGTTATTTGGTTTAATTGTGCACCGATTGGTTATCTTTGCAGTTTTGGGTGTTTTGGTGTGGATTAAGATTATTGGATAGAGAGGAGGTTTTACAGCTGTGGATTGTGCATTTTCAGGTGGGTGGTTGTTATATCCCTCTTTTCTGACTTACCCACTAGGAGTATTAGAGAGATCATTTTTGGGACATCTATGATCGATGATTGCTATTCTTATGAGTTTGTCATGTGAGACACATCATGTTGGAAATGTTATTAGAGAAGCACTATGAGGGAAACATAACTGTAAATGGGAACTTATACATGCTTGTGTGGAATTATGGATTGCTGTGTTAGCACTAAACCTTGCATGTGGAATTGTTTATTATATTGGGTCAAGATGATTTATCCTGTTAGTGGTATTACTTGAGGATAGGTGACATGAATAGGTGGATACTGTTAATGATCAATGACTTAATTAATTTTTCCTTGAGAACACTTGCATGCTTGTATGGACATCTAGATAGGCCATCTTTTATCGCTACACTTTCATGCTCAAACTTGACTTAGGAGAAACCTTGTTTGCTTCTGTTCTCCTTATTCTTAGTCAGGTGGTTATTGTTGCTCGGGTTTGAGCAGGGGTACGGGATAGTGTAGCCGGGACCTTGGGGTCGGGGACAGGTGGTATTTGATTATGGGTTGTGGGGTATTGCGGCTACCGCGGATAGTAGGCGGTTGACCGGATACAGATTATCTCACCCGATTTGTGGATTGGGGGTTATTGCGGCTACCGCGGATAGTAGGCGGTTAACCGGATGTCGGATGTGGACATGTTAGTGATTGTGGGTTATTTCGGTGACCGCGGATATTGGGCAGTTGACCGGTTGTCGGTTATTGGGCTTGGCTTTAGACTGGTCACCACGTGCACGGGAGGCTTATTTTCCCGATCATACTTGGCACGTGGAGGAGAGTTGTTGGTCCTGCCCGGTGCAGCTCGAGTCCTGGATTTTGTCGGTAGGTCTGATAGTCTTGACTCAGTTGCGGGATGTTGTTGTGGTACTCGCTGGGCTGGCTGGTTCGGTTTTTCTTTCGCGGCGGTTGATTATGCCGCGAGGACGGTTTTCTTAGGGAGCCAGGCCCGGAGGTGTTGGTGTACCTGGGTTGCTTGAGGGTTATCTTCGTCTCTATGGTTTTGACTTCGTGAGCGAGGCGGATGTTTCGCAGTGGATGGGTAGCCTTTTTGGCTGGTGTGGTTGAGGGACCTACGGCGGCGCCGGGACTCGGGAATACCCCTTTTGGTTGCGAGTTCCCGGCTGTTCTCCTATCGGAGTTGTCTAGCATGTCACTAGTTTGGGAGTGGAGGACACAACTCCAGGATTCGATGTTTTGGGAATTTTGTCAGACCAAGTGTGTCGCCTTTGGGGGCGCCGGTGCTATTCGAGATGTGGAAGGTTGGTTCACTCCGGCTTTGTGTGGATTCCCGGGAATTAGATGAAGTAACCATCTGGAGCTAGCACCTTGTCGAGCATGGAGGATTTGATTTACCAGCTGTAAGGGTCCCGGGTTGTCACACCCCGGGGTCGAAACTGCGACCCGGCTCGCCAACAGATCCGCCACCTATGCCAAACCCGCATAGGCGAAGCGTCCTACCTGCAAGAAAAGTACTACAGCTAACAGATATCAGAGCTATAAATAAATAAAAATCTGCTGTATAACTAAATCAATCACTGTACAACTGGAAATAATACCACAATGTCCGTCTCCCAAAAATGATAATCATACAATATCCTCATATACAAACTCAGAACTCAACCGGGAGGTATCTCCAATAAATACATCAGTGTACAGGCTCTCAATACATAACAATCCTCACTGCATCAGTCTCTCAAAGAAGGAAAATAAAATAACTAATCTACTGGAGCTCTCCTCTGAAGGGGTACCGCTACACTCCAACGACAGGTAGGGAACTAGCTCGCGACTCCCTCACCTCGGTCAGAAGGATCAGCAACAGGAACAACAGGAACCGGAGTAGAAGTCCCTGGGGGAAAGACACCACGACGGGTGTGAGAACTACATCCCACAGTAGTTCTCAGTGGGTGCCGCCAACAAGCCCGACGGTCTGCCCACTAAGTCTACTAGAGGCATAAAGCAACAAATGCAGTGCTGTAAGGAAAGCTGGCGAAAAGTAAACTCTACAGCTACTATGCCTCTATCTAGATGCTCAAAGAGTGGAACAGAAAGAACATGATGCCACAACTAACTCTCATCTCTGATCACCTAATCTGAACTGACTGCCTCCTCGGGTCCAGTCAAGCCTGCGCCAACCTACTGCCGTTACGTCCCGGAGGAGCGGACTTATGTAGGACGTCCATGACTGCCAACACCAGCACAGCCAGAGGGACAAATGCAACGACAAGTCGCGATAGAAAAGCTCAAGCTCACGCCGGTACAACAACCCGGTCTCGCCTACTCCGGAGTGGCACTCGAGGGGAGCGACCCGCTCGAGTAAAAAGTAACCCATCTCAAGTATCTCTGTAAAGTATCTCTGTCAAGCTCAAATGTGGCTCATGCAGGCTATGATCCACGATCAAACAGATCGGTAACTCCAAGCTCAAAGCACAACTCAGTCGGAAAAGAACCTCGACTCAAATAGGAATAGCCCAAAACACTCTCACAGCTATGTCGGAGAACCCTCAACGACTCAATCTGATAATGCACGACCATGGCTGAGTCGGGAAACCTCCACGACTCGATCTGCCAGACCCCAAGATCCTCAAAGCTAAGTAGGAGAACCACCTCCACCACTAAATCAGGAAAAACAACCTCTAGATCACACTCTACCAACTCATAGCACAAAGTCGCATCCACTGCGAGAAACTATCTCAATAGGCCAAACAGACCAAACGTCGCATCCACTGCGAACAACTGCCTCAACAGGCCAACATCGCATCCACTGACACAAGGAAGGGTCCGGGAACCCCGAAAGACTAGAACCTACAACCCAAAATCAAACAAGAACAGGCTCTAGGCATAGCCTTTCGTTGTTCTTGACCTTAGAACCCAGACCACTCGAATCATCTCGGGTGGTCAATTATAGGAAAAGGTGACATTTCTTACTGAAGCCCATTGATCTGTAAGAAATCCATATTTAATGATTTTTAGTTCTTTTTAGGAAAATAGTTGAAACCAAGTTTTATATCTAAGCCTCGAAGGGCTAATGCCTTCGTCCAATCAAATAAGAACAGACTCCGGCGACCCTACGATGCTTGGAAGAAACCATTTGGTTGACAAAAATCATATGTGTGTCCAAAAAGGTTCTGGGTTTTAAGGTCCTGCTAACACTGATATACCGCTGCCACTAACACAGCGACGACAGATAAAACAAGAGAATAAAACATCTCGGGACCGCCGTCTACCCAAACAGCTCCCGCTACAGATGAACAACCAACTACATCTACCAGACTCCACTCTGCTCCCAAGCACGAGTGTAACATGCATCCCACACTAAAAGATAACTCCTGACCACTCGGCCCACTACCCGGGCGAGGAAGAACACTATGTCCAGGAAAGTAGAATTGTGGATGTCTAAAGCAGAAATAACCCTAGCCCAAGTGAGGGTTTTCTACTAGTCTGGTTACACATGCAACATATGACGGGGTGCTAGGTCAAGTTTCAAGATAACAATAATCAACAGCTTGTAGGGAAGGACAATAAACACATGATCATCTGACAGCATCAGGAACATCAATTCCTAAATTCTAGCATGCTATACAAAATACATCTACAACATGCAAGTCCCTACACTGATAGAATTAATATACAGTCCATAGGTCATGAAGACGAGGCCACCCACCTGAAAATGCTAACTGTCCGGAGTTCCACAGCTGAAAACACCAGAAGCAACAACCTCCACTAATCCTCAACACCAACGGGTTCACAAACATCCGCAAATACTCCTGGGTACAACAAAAGGTCCAAGGTTACACTTTATTCCACAAAATAACCAAGTACAAAAATCTGCGGAAGACAGTCCTGAAGATCTGAAATTTCCACCTGCAGAAAGTACCCTGAAAATTCCGATAAAAATATCACAGCGATCGTCTCGTCGAGACCTTCGAAACGGGTACCTGCACGCCCAAATCCGAGCCCCGTAGGCCAAGTTACAAATTCCACAATACAGGTGCGCAAACACTCACAACCACACAACTGTAAACTCAAACACAGATAAAAGGGGAATAGTATACCTTCGGGAAAGCCTCAGAAAAATCCCGGAAAAATACAATGATAATCCTTGCGACGAGTAGATCCAAAAAGTGTATAGGCTCGTCTCGATCCGACACTCGGGTGCGGAGATAAAATTCCGGCAAGGGGCCGCTGTCCAAAAACTCCACCAGAAAACAGCGGCTTAGAAATGCCTCGAAAACTGTGTCATAAACTCTGAATCCAGCAAGATGATCAACATGAAAGTCGAAGACGTACCTCTCGTGATTCCAACGCCGCAGAAATCGTCCAAAAATACTGATGGAGTAGCTCTGTAGACCTCCCATACTGAAGTACGACGGAAACGGGCCTCCAACAGAAAATCGTCGCACTGCGCTCCGATGCCGAAGCCGTCGAGGCCGCGGCTTCCAAAAAATCCGGGCCTCTGCCAGAAGATGCACAACACGAAGATCTACAACTTTCCTAAAGGGTCCATGGGCAGGGGAGCTCGGGAAAGGAGGCAAAACTCCCTCACAAAACAGCTATTTATAGGCCCAGCCCGAAAATCCGCACTTTGGACTTTTGGCCCAAAGATTCGGGCGCCCGGTACTTCCGGGCTGCTACAGTAACGGGCCGGGCCCGTTACTGTGTGCGCCCGAAACGCTCACGGGCCGCCACGTAGCCCAGCATCGCTCCCCGCGCCCGGCGCACCTGAGCCAGCGAACCACGCGACGCCACGTGTCCAAACACTATGCTGTGCTCCGCTGCGCCCGACCAACCACGGGGTGCCACGTGGCACCCCCACGTCACCCCGACAGCGCCCACGCCGCGCCCACGTGCGCGGCCGCGTCGCCGCCGGTGCCGTGTCGGGCACGCGTCCCGAGGCAACCGCCTCCACCGCGTGGACCGAGCGCACCAAGACCCTCCAACCACAGGCTGCCACGTGGCCACACCCGGCTCACCGTGCACCCGCGCCATTTCCATGGACCGCGCCTACCGCACCGCCCAATAGGGAGGCGCCACGTGGCCCGCGCCCGGTGCACGCCCTCCGCGGTGGACCGCGCGCCTCCGCCGCCGCCCGCCGCCGCCGCCGGCTCTTCTCCGGCCGCCGGAACAGTACACCACACCTCGAAATCCGTGCCGGGTCATCCGGGCTCCGAAAAATCCAAGTAAATAGTCCGTTTCGATCGTTTTCGCGCGCTGAATCCAAATCCGATGTCCGATTTGCCAAATTCCATTTCTAAAATTTCTCAAAAATTCCCGGAAAAGCAAACTTGATCCGTTTTTCATGCCGGGTCCAAATCTTGGGTCCAACATGCGCGCAAACACCTCTAACACTCAACCGGGGTCTCCAGAAGCCGCAGATCCAACCGTAATCCAAACGTGGGAATTCCGGGTCCTCACACGGGTCTTCCAGAAGGTTGATTTGCAATCTGATTTTCTCAACTGCGTATGGCTGTGTGTTGATGCCGGAGAGTTGGGGAATTGCTTCTACACCCCGACGGTTTAAAGATTAGTTCTTTTATGCCTTTGGACTTGGTGGTTGGATTATCGGGGCCCTGGGAGGAGCAGATTCTTGTACCGATGCAGATTACTTGGTCACTCGAGCGGTTAGCCCAACTGTACTTGGATGAGGTGGTGCGATTTTCTGGAGTGCCCGCCTCTATTTTGTTCAAGTTAGAGACCCGAGGATTGCATCGCGTCTCTGAAGGAGGTATTAGACAGCCATGGGAGCTTGAGTGGTGGATGATTGGATATTTACCCCCCTCTACTTGGTTGAGGTTCCGGGTTGAGGAATGACTTTAGTTTCGAGGACAAAACTTTCTTTTAGTGGGGGAGGATGTGATGACCTGGATTCCCGCAGAGCTATTGCAGTGCGATGGGTGGCTTCTGGGGGGCCTGTACTGTGTATTGGAGGTGTTTGTGCACAAATTAGACACAAGTGTTGGACTCATGGATTAAATGGATCACGAAGGGTAATCGGATGATCCCGTCGGATGTTTAGAAGTGGTTTCGCGCGAAACGGATATCAAAATTGGACTCAGCGCGGAATTTGGGTTAAAAACACTTGTCTGGATGCATTCGGCAAATTTTGGAGTTAGAATTTGGCAAATCGGACACCGGATTTGGACTCAGGGCGCGAAAACGGTGAAAATGGACTATTTATATGTATTTTTCGGAGCCCGGATGCGAAAGCACGGATTTCGAGGCTTGGGTACTATTCCGGCGCCGGAGGGCAGCGCAGGCGGCGGCGGCGCAGCGGCGGGTAGCGGCGGAGCACGACGGCGCAGCGGCAGGCAGCGTCGCGAGCTGCAGCGCGGGTAGCGCGCGGGTGCGGGCAGCTCGGAGGCGTGCGGGCAGGCGCGCGGTGCAGGGGAGCAGGTGTGCCAGGTGGCAGCTTCCCATTGGAGCGCGGTGGACACGTGGCATCGTGTGGTTGGTTGGCGCAGAGGGCGCGGTCCGCGGAACAGCGCGGGGTGGTGCATGGACCGGCGGGACACGTGGCGGCTTCCGGTTGGCGGGCTCAGGAAGGCGGGGTCCACCGAGGCGCGGGGGGTCGCCTCGAGAACCGTGCCAGGCAGGGGGCGCCAGGCGGCGCGCCAGGGTTGGTCGGGGGCGTTAGTGCGGGACAGGTGGCGCCCTGCGATTCGCGGGCGCCACCCACCCGCGTTGACCGGGTGCAGCCACACGGCACTTTACGCGTGGTGCGGGTGGCTGTTGCCTGTTCCGGCTGACGTGGCGATCCCAGGGGATTTCGGGCGCTCGCTGTTTGGACTTCTGCAGCGGATTCGGGCGCCCGAATCCTGTGTGGGCGCCCGAATCCAGGGACTTGTTGGGAATTCTTGGAATTGTTTTCCCAGCCTATAAATAAGCCGAGAACAACTGCTGATGGCTCTTTCCCTGTTCATCTTCTCACAGTGCGACCCACACCAAAATTCTTCATCTTCTAGAGCTGGTTCCACCTGTGGATTCTTGGATTTTTCGGTGGCGCGCACTTCGAGGTTTCCGATTTTACGGCGCAGCGAGACGTTCTTGCTTTGGTGTTCTTCTCCGTCGCAGTTCAGTGCGTGGACTCCCCCGGGGCTACTCCGGCAGTATTTTTCGGCGATTCTTGCGCCATCGTCTTCACGACAGGTAGGGCTACGTTTCCCGTGTTTACTGTTCCTTCCCATTCTGAGCTTTTCATGGGTTTTACGGATCATTATGTGACCACTTTTTTTGGGGCGGAGTTTTGGACATCCTTGGAGTTTTTATGGGTTTTCTCCGCGCTCGAGCGACAGAATAAGGCGTGCAAGTACTCGATTCGTATCTACGCGACGCAAGGAACATCACTGTGATTTTTCTGGAATTTTTGGAGGTTGGCACGAAGGTGAAAATCCCACTTTTTCTGGGCGGAGTTGTACAGATTTTGTTCTTGGAAATTTCGAAATGGTCATCTTGTTGATTTTGTAACTCGGCCTACAGGTGTCGGATTTGGACGTGCGAGTACTCGTTTCGATTGGCTCGACGCGACGAACGTAGCGGTTATTTTTTCAGATTTTTCCGAGTTCATCTCGCAGGTGATATTTAGCCATCTTCAGGGCTGGTTGTGTGGACTGCATGATGTTGTATGTTATTTGGTTTAATTGTGCGACGATTGGTTATTTTTGCAGTTTTGGGTGTTTTGACGTGGATTAAGATTATTGGACAGCGAAGAAGGCTTTACAGCTGTGGATTGCGCATTTTCAGGTGGGTGGTTGCTATATCTCTCTTTTCTGACTTACCCACTAGGAGTATTAGAGAGATCATTTTTGGGACATCTATGATCGGTGATTGCTATTCTTATGAGTTTGTCATGTGTGACACATCATGTTGGAAATATTATTAGAGAATCACTTTGAGGGAAACATAATTGTAAATGGGAACTTATACATGCTTGTGTGGAATTATAGATTGCTGTGTTAGCACTAAACCTTGTATGTGGAATTGTTTATTATATTGGGTCAAGATGATTTATCCTGTTAGTGGTATTACTTGAGGATAGGTGACATGAATAGGTGGATACTGTTAATGATCAATGACTTAATTAATTTTTCCTTGAGAACACTTGCATGCTTGTATGGACATCTAGATAGGCCATCTTTTATCGCTACACTTTCATGCTGGAACTTGACTTAGGAGAAACCTTGTTTGCTTCTGTTCTCCTTATTCTTAGTCAGGTGGTTATTGTTGCTCGGGTTTGAGCAGGGGTACGGGATAGTGTAGCCGGGACCTTGGGGTCGGGGACAGGTGGTATTTGATTATGGGTTGTGGGGTATTGCGGCTACCGTGGATAGTAGGCGGTTGACCGGATACAGATTATCTCACCCGATTTATGGATTGGGGGTTATTGCGGCTACCGCGGATAGTAGGCGGTTGACCGGATGTCGGATGTGGACATGTTAGTGATTGTGGGTTATTTCGGTGACCGCGGATATTGGGCGGTTGACCGGTTGTCGGTTATTGGGCTTGGCTTTAGACTGCGGGATATTGCGGCGATCGCGGATTTTGGGCGATTGACCGGATGTTCATTTGTGCATCAGATTGGGGATCAGTTTTCTTTTAGTGGAGGGGTGTGTTCTACTGGGGCTTTATAGTGATCTAATCCTGGTTTTATGATACTTGTGACATGGCTATTTTCCTCGTGTGGGTCGCTCCCCTCGAGTGCCACTCCGGAGCGCGTGGGGCACCAGCTAGGTGCCGGACAGGCATTGAGTTTTGCTTTCACATCGGCGCGGCTTTCTTGCCCGATGATGAGGGCGGCAGCAGGAGTTTTGCTATCACATCGGCGCTGCTTACTTGCCCGATGATGAGGGCGGTACAGATTGGATTCATCTGGGACGGTTGGTTACGGTTGTATACGGTTATTCCAGTCTAGGACTGCATTTTTAGAGGCATAATGGTGGTAGTTTCCTTTCTTCGGCAGTCATTATTGCTTACCACTTTTCTTTCCCTTTTGCCTCTGGTAGACCTAGTGGGTGTGTCAGAGTTTGAGGATTTACCCACTAGGGGAGGCTACTGGTTTACTAGTAGTTCTCACCCCCATTCTTCTTTTCTTTTTTTCTTCTTCCTTGTTTTGCAGTGTCTTCTGCGGGTGCTGCTGGGCTTTCAGCGGCGGGTCGAGGAGAGAGGACGGCTGAGTAGATAGATCTCGAGGCAGGATGAGCGAGTTAGCTGGACTGTTGGTGTACCCATGCTTCCTCAGACGGTTGTACTTTTATTTTTGGGACTGGCTTTTGTTAGCAGGTTGTATTTATTTTTTTTGGTGAGCTGGGAGAGACAGATGTATCATTTATACAGATGTACTGTATTTTATTTCCAGCTTTAGTCTGAGATGTAGTAGTTTTAGTTCAGCTCTGTTTTTATTGCTCATTATTATTATCTCTTATCTCTGAGAAGGTTACTGGCGCTTCGTGTACGCGGAAAATTTTGCGCGCACGGCGGATCTGTAGACGGGCCCGGGTTCTGGTTTACACCCGGGGCGTGACATGGGTTCTTGGGTCAACAAAAATGGAGGAGGAAGAGAACCTACCTCGTCGGAGCAAAGAAAGAAGAGAGGAATCCTCGCCGGCGGCGCGCGGCGGAGCAGGACGCCGGGATGCCTCAGGCTGGGACTACACCACAGAGAAAAAGTTCCAGAAACGGTTTTGGAGTAGTCTCTGCCTCTCTGGTTGCTTCTTCTCTAACCTAACCCGAGAACAAAGCTTCCTCTTTGTTTCTTTGTCTTCTCCGGCGTGGGACGGCGACGGCCGGCGGCGTAACGCCCGTGGAGAGAGCAGAGGGAGACGAAGGGTTTAGGTGAGGCGGCTAGAGAGCTAGGGCTACGGGTTAGGGTCGCAAGAGAACCCTAATGCATGTATATATGCATATTGCTACAAATGCATTTTGCCCCCTCAACTCTTGATATTTAGAGCCAAGTCCTTCACAGTGTTTCAATCTCGAAATTAGGTCCCTTTCCAAGAATTTGCACAAAAATCGGAGCATAAAATATAGGGGTCTCTATGTAATTTTTCATATTTTTCACTGTTTTTCATGTTTTTCGAGGCATTCGAGTCGCCAAACAGAAAAACGGACTTCGCCGCGACGTCCGGCTCGGCGAAACCTATCAGGTAGCGATTTTTGTTCGTCGACTAAAAATCTAGATAAATCGCAGATCCATAAAATACTGCGATATTTATAGTTCATCATGCTTTTCGAGGCTCTAGGGTCGTCAAACAAAGATTCCGTCTACGACATTGCGCTCGAATCGACGAAACCGTTGAAATCGACTATTTGGATCGTCGAAAACGGATTCCGAACGGTCGGTTGGGTCAACGTTGGCCGGAAAACAATTAACTTATAGGGTCACTATTCACTTAAGTCGTCCACTGTACAATCGTATAAGTTAATACAGCAGTCGAAAAACCACTGAAATGAACTTGAACTCGATCTTATTATTTAATTCGCCTTTAACATATCTCGATTATTACACTCCCAACCTGCGTCACCCGCCACTGTTGTTGATGTTTATCAGGTGGAGAAGGCCCAGGTGAAGGCTGTGCTTATCGAGTTCAAAACATTCAAGCCGCGGATCTTTCTCGGTAAGAACGATGATCACTGGGCAATGGAGCAGTGGATAGATCACATGGAGAAGCTTTTCCATGACCTCTATACGGAAGAGCGTGACAAGGTCCATATTGCCGTGCATTGTCTTGAGGAAGGAGCGAGCAAATGATGGGATCGATATCTGCAGAACCACTATGAGGGTTTGCCCGAGCCTTCTTGGCGCGAGTTCAAGGCGGTAATATATCATCGCTACCTGAAGAAGACGACGAAAAAGGGCCTCGAGCGCGACCTGGAGAATATCAGACAGGACGATCGATCTGTGCGCGAGTATGAGCAGAAGTTCTCGTGCATCGCCGATCTTGTGACACCCCACTTCCCAGGGGGTCACCCATCCTAGAACTACTCTAGATCTAGCACGCTTAACTCTCATAACCTCTTGGATCTTGCTACCATCCAAAATGTTATAGCCGTGTTAAGAGATTTAGTCCTATTATATCATTTATATAGCACGCTTAACTCTCATAACCTCTTGGATCTTGCTACCATCCAAAATGCTATAGCCGGGTTAAGAGATTTAGTCCTATTATATCATTTATATATAGGACTAATCCAAATTCCGGGGGTGTCACACGACGCTTCGCCTATACGGGGTTTCCCGTATAGGTGGCAGATCTGTTGGCGAGCCCGGGTCGTAGTTTCGACACCAGGGGGTGACATAAAATGTAACTTTTTTAAGAAAACTATCTTGATTTGAGGAAACCCAATTTTAATAAAGTTTAGTTCTTTATGAAAGTCAGTTAAAGACAGGTTTCATTTCCTAAACCCCGAAGGACTAGTGCCTTCGCCCTATTCAAATAAGAACGGGCACTTGCGCCCCTCAAAATTTGGAAGAAAAATATTGGTTTACTAAAATCATGTGTGTCCAAAAATATACTGGGTTCAAGATTCTGCTATCATAAGATCAACCTGCTACGACTCAGTGGCCATAAACCAATCAGAGAAAAACCCGATGACCCGGGATCACCGTCATCCCAAACGACTCCCGACACTAGCACCAAGCTAACCTCAACCACCAGACTCCACTCGGCCCCCCGGCACGAGCGCAACATGCGTCCTACACTATCCCGACCACTCGGCCCACTACTCGGGCGAGGAGAAACTCTAAGTCGAGGAAAATAAATATGCAATGTGTAGGAAGATTAAAACATAAAAGAACCTAGCCCAAGTGAGAGTTTTCTAGTAGTCTGGTTAATATATGCAAACATATGACGGGGTGCTAATCAACGTTCCACAATTTAACATTCATCAAGACCGATACATAAACCTCTAACCATATCATGCAATAATCTCAACCAACATAAGTCACTAGCTTTATCATACATACATCTTAACCAACATAATCCACTAACTTAATTATGCATGCTCTCAATCAACCTAATGTGTACAACTTCATCATGCAAGCTCTCAATCAACATAACATGGACAACATCATCATGCATGCTCTCAATCAACATAATATTGCCAACTTCATCATGCATACTCTCAATCAACATAGCATGGACAACTTCATCATGCATGCTCTCAATCAACATAACATGGCCAACTTCATCATGCATGCTCTCAATCAACATAACATGTACAATTCTTATCATGGTTACTTCCAATCAACAAAGAGTACAACCAACACATACATGCTCTCATTCAACAAGAAGTGCAACTCTAGCATGCATGCTTACTACACAATAGAATTAGGAAGCTGCCCGCAAATTTTGGAGGAAAATCCAACCCACCTGAAAATAGTCGATCCGGTGCCCGATCAAGCCGAAATTTGGCATGAGTAATCCTTATCCTCTCAGGAATCCAATGCCGCAAGAATCATCCAAATCCTCCACTCGGATTGGGCGCAATCACCGAAACAATGCACGCTGCGCAGATCGATACCAGAATTTCAGCAAGCGCTAATCAAGTAAATACAATGTATACACAGCATTAAATACCTCAAATTGAAGCTCCCCACAGCAATTCTAAGGTGTCCTCTGTCATATAAACATCTCCAAGTCTCCAAAAATTCATCTTTAATTCCCCTTAATAATCAAATAACCAAACATTAACATTTGTCTAGAATTTGCTCAAAATTTCAGCATTAACTTCCAAGATTAATAGAGACCAATCCATAAGGAATTTTTCACTAATTTCGAAAGAGAAAATGCTCACCTTAAACTTAAGAAGATGTCTAAACTTTAATATCCCAAAAATGATCAAGAAATCACCAAGATATCTGCATCCCAAGCTTCATTCATCAACACAAAGACCAAAATAGTGAACTGCAGTAAACTCGGCAACATGGCCAAGAAGATCGATAATGTTACCTAGACAAACAAGCTCTAAATCTAGCAAGCAAGATCTCAATGGATTCCACCTCGAGAGTAGATGCAAAACAAGACAAAGAACTCCAAAATACATGTGGTGACCCGGATCTCTGTAGGGCTTTTACAGTGTGACCAGCGGCTTCTAGAGGCCTATGTGGCATGTCGGCGGTGTTTCTGCACCAATTTGGACACAAGTGATGGACTTCGGGTGTTAAATGGATCACGTGGGTAGTCGGATGACCCCGTCGAATGTTTAGAAGTGGTTTCGCGTGAAACAGATATTAAAATTGGACTCAGCGCGAAAATTTAGAATAAGAACACCTTTCCGGATGCCTTCGGCAATTTTTAGAAATGGAATTTGGCAAAACGGACAGCGGATTTGGATTTAGCGTGCGAAAGCGATCGAAATGGACTATTTACTTGTATTTTTCGGAGCCCGGATGCGAAAACATGATTTTCGAGGCATGGGACACTGTTCCGGCGGCCGGGGGGCAGCGCCGGAGCGCGGCAGCGGGCAGAGGCGCGGGCCGCTCGGTCCACGGGGCCGGCGTGCTGTAGTGATCCGGCCTTTCGGGGTATTTTTGACTTACGTATAGTCATTTAAGCCTTTAAGTGAAATAAAATTATTCAATTCTTAAAAGTTGGCCATTGTGGGGTGCTAGTATTTTTCTGCGATAGAGCGCGGAAAAAGAAAGCCGACGGTGCGATCGGATCTGAAATCCGATATCGGGATCCCCCGGAACGGGATTCAAAGTGATACGGTGATTAGTCGTGCATCGGAATCCGTGCAAAATATCTTGCACCCGTTAGAGATAAGGTGGGTTATCTCGTAGGGGATAATTAATTAGTTAATTAATTATCCCAGACGAAAAATAATAATTCTCTTACGTACGAATTAAAGAGAAATTAATTAGAGATAAAGTGCGACTATATAAGGGATCCCGATTAAAGAAAAGAAAAGAAAAGAAAGAAATAAAAACCCTAATCGGTGAGAAGAGAAAAAGAAAAGAAAAGACGGAACCCTAACCGGAGGAGAAAAGAGGAAAAGAAGGAGGAAGCGGAGTGTAGTGAACCTGACTCCTGGCAACCCAATTCCCCTTCTACGATAAGGCTACTCGCTACGCGGGAAGGAGGAGGATTACCTGTGTCCGGGATAGCAATCGGGATGCGGAATTGCTGGTATGGCCTGGGGAATGATGGAATAATTCCTGATCCGAGGGCTTCTCCGATGAGGGTCCGCCTGAGGATTAGCTGGAGGAGATGATGGCAAACACTGCAATAACTCGAATCTCACAGTAGAAACAGAGGGTAGAGGTGAGAAGGGAGGAAAGGAGGAGAAGAGTGAGGAAGGGGGAAGAAGGAGAGGAGAAGAGAATAAGGGAAGATTGTATTATATTCTTCGATGCCTTACAGGTATGAGTTATTTTACTATATATCTTACTACAAGGGAATTCAGGTGTAAGTCCAACGAGGGTGGGCCGCAATCTGCTAGAGGCCTAGTTGCTTGGGCCAGCTTGAGTTGGGCTTCTTGTTCCGCTTGGGCCTCCTCTTCTACGGTCTTCTCTAATTAAGCACTATGGAGCGGTCTGAGGGTTCGCGGATCCCTCCACCCGACTCCGCTTCACCCACTAGCCCGCTAGCCGACTACTTCCGCCCTCAGCTAGATCCTGTCTTGAACCCTTGAGATCTCACCCCGTATCCAGTCGATCCTACATTCTACTTTCCCCTTCCCTTCCGCTCTCAACCCTCCCCATTACAATCCCTCCCTCTCAGAACCTCCTTGTCCTCAAGGATTAAATGCAGGAAATTGTGATTTGAGAGCCCAATAATCCTCCCAAGTTGCCGATTCTTCGGGTAAATTGCTCCATTTTACCAGAACTTGGGTGACCGCTCGGTTGTTTCGCGGAACGATCCTCCGGTCGATCACCTTCTCGGGCTCCGCCAACAGCTGTCCTTCCTCCCCGACTAGCGGCACCGTCGGAGTAACTGGACTTCCCGGAACTGGGCTACGCTTAAGGAGGGAAACGTGGAACACCGGATGGATTTGGGAGCCTTCAGGTAGTCGGAGGCGGTAAGCAACGCTTCCAATCTTCTCCACTATCTCGAAGGGCCCAAAGTACCTCGAGGTGAGCTTGATATTTTTCCTCACGGCGACCGTCAGTTGCCGGTAGGGTTGGAGCTTGAGGTAGACAAAGTCACCTACGTTGAACGCCCGGTCCACCCTGTGTTTGTCAGCAAACTGCTTCATCCGCAGTTGGGCAGCTTGAAGGTGGTGTCGCATGTCTCTTGTCATCCTTTCTCTCTCTTGTCCCCACTTCTGAAGGTCCTCTGAGGTGCTCAATTTTAAGTTTGCCACCAATTGGTTGGGTGGGGGTTGTCCAAACAGGGCCTGGTAAGGTGTGGTACCCAGGGATGAGTGGTAATTTGTATTGTACCACCATTCTGCATGTGTCAGCCATCTGTGCCACTTGCGGGGGTGATGAAAGCATAAGCACCGTAGATAGGTCTCTAGGCACTTGTTGAGTCGCTCTGTTTGCCCGTCGGTCTGCGGGTGATACGCGGAGCTCATGTGTAGCTTAGTCCCCATTAGCTTGAACAACTCTTGCCACATCCGACTGGTGAAGACCTTATCCCGGTCGGATACTATTATCTCTGGTAATCCATGTAGCCTGTAGATCGTGTCGAAGAAGGCCCGAGCTACATCAGTGGCTGTGTAAGGGTGAGCCAGTGCGATGAAATGACTGTACTTAGTGAGCCGATCTACTACCACCATGATAGTGTCCCTTCCTTCTGACTTTGGGAGCCCTTCAATGAAATCCATACTGATCTCTCTCCAAATTTGTGTGGGAATAGGTAATGGCTGTAGTAGTCCAGCGTAAGGCGTGTTGTCGGATTTATTCCTGAGGCATATTGTGCAGTTACTTACCATTTTCTTGACGTCTGCCTTCAGTCCGGGCCAGTAAAATGTGGGCTTGATTCTCCGGTAAGTATGCTGCTGCCCCGAATGCCCCCCCAGAGGGGAATCATGCATCTGAGCCAAAATTCTTTCTCTCAGCTCCCCTGTAGACCCAATATATAATCGGCCCTTATATTTCAGTAAGCCCTGGCTGTAGGAATAGGCTCCGGCCTCAGTTGGTTGCAAAAGAAGGGCTGTAATGAGTCTCTGGCATACTTCGTCACCCTCATAACTCTTAGTCACTTCCAACACCCACTCGGGTATTACAGCTGTGATGGCCTGAGCTGCTCCATCTTCCAACCCTCTTCTTGATAAGGCGTCCGCCACCTTGTTCTCCTTCCCCTTCTTGTAACTTATGATATAGTCCAGCCCCATGAGTTTTAACATCCCCTTTTGTTGTATAGCCGTCGTGATCTTTTGTTCTAGGAGGTACTTCAAACTCTCGTGATCCGTTTTAATCACAAATTGCCTCGGGCTAAGATAGTGTCGCCACTTCGACACGGCCATCAATATCGCAAGGAACTCTTTTTCATAAGTTGAAAGGGCCAAATTCTTCGGCCCTATGGCCTTGCTCAGGTATGCAATGGGTCTTCCCTCTTGTGTTAAGACTGCACCGACTCCTTGCCCACAAGCATCGGCCTCTACCAAAAAGGGCTTGGAGTAGTCAGGCATCGCGAGAACTGGAGCCTCAGTCATGGCCTTCTTGAGCTTCTCAAAAGCTTTCGCGGCTTCTTCACCCCAAAGGAAATTGTTCTTCTTAAGTAACTCCGTAAGGGGTTTGCTCAATGCGCCGTACCCCTTTATAAACTTCCGGTAGTACCCGGTGAGCCCCAGGAAGCCTCTCAGACCTCGGATGGATTTCGGGGTAGGCCATTTTAACATAGCTGCAACCTTGCTCGGGTCTGTGGATACCCCCTGATCTGTGATGACATATCCTAGGTACTCCACTCTCCCTTGTCCAAAGAAGCACTTACTCCGTTTGGCATAAAGCTTGTTGGCCTTCAATATACCCAATACACTTGCCAGATGGTTGGTGTGGGCATCTAGTGTCTTGCTGTACACCAAAATATCATCAAAAAACACGAGAACATACTTTCGAATCAAAGAGGAAAATACCTCGTTCATGATAGCTAGGAATGTGGCCGGTGCGTTGGTGAGTCCAAATGGCATTACCCGGAACTCATAATGCCCCACATGCATTCGGAAGGCTGTTTTGGGAATGTCATTAGGATCCATCCGGATTTGATGGTACCCGGACCGTAAATCTATCTTCGAAAAGTACTTTGCGCCTCCCAACTCGTCCAATAAGTCGTCGATGATCGGAATGGGGTATTTGTCCTTGACAGTCAGCTTGTTTAGTTGGCGATAGTCAACGCAAAATCGCCAACTCCCATCCTTCTTTTTGACTAAAAGAACCGGCGATGCATAGGGGCTATGGCTGGGCTGAATTACTCCAGCTTCCAACATCTCTTGGATCATTTTCTCGATCTCATTCTTCTGCTCGTATGTATACCGATAAGGTCGCACATTTACCGGTTGAGCGTTTGGAACTAAGGGTATCCTGTGATCTTGAGCTCGCGTTGGGGGTAGTTCTGTTGGCTCCTGGAAAACCTCCGCATATTTTTGTAGCACTTGTTGTATTGGCCTTGGTATGTTTCCTTCTTGGCCCTTCTCTTCAGTAACCCACTGTGCTACTGCGCAACAACTCCCTTCTGCTAGTTCCTTTTGGAGCTGTTTGGCCGTGATATTTTTTAATCTGGACGATTCGGGCATGCCCTGTAGATGTATCTTCTTATCCCCTTGTGAGATTGTCACTGTGTTGCTGTTGTAATCGAAGGTGACGGGCCCGTGAGCTTTAAGCCAGTCAATGCCCAGAATTAGGCTGCTCCCCTCGAGTCTAATCACCCTCAAGTCGGCAGTGTACCCCTCCCCTTGCATTTCCCAACCAAAGTTTGTGCATCTTAGCTTGCTCAGCACCTTTTGCCCGTTTGCGACAGTGACCAACAGGGGTGTCGTAGTAGAGATGTCGGCTTTGGTCGCCTTAGCGACCCCGATGTCGATGAAGCTGTGCGTGCTCCCCGTGTCTATTAATATAGACAACGCCTTGTCCTGGGCCCTCCCTTGGATCTTAATGGTGTCTTGTGCATTCCCCGCACTCAAGGCGTGAACCGATAACCCCGTCTCTTCTTCTTCACTGCCTTCTTCTTGGGTTTCTTCCTCTTCTTCTTGCAGACTGTTTTCATCAAATACTTCGGTTATCTCATGTGACCCTTGCAGGGCGTTTACTGCTTGAGATTTACACTGATGCCCCGGATAGTATTTATCGCCACATCTGTAGCAGAGCCCGGCTGCCTTCCGCTGCTCGAACAGGGGTCGATTGACTGTTCCCCTCTCCCCCCCAATTCGAAATGGACTCCTGGTGGCTTCGGTATTTTTCACCGTCGTTGCTGAGTTTGTTCCCTTATAACTGTTGGAAGATTGGCTTCCCGCTGGGCTCTTGAACATTAACTTGCTTCTCTTCATCATAGCCGCTATGTTCTGCTCCTGCAGTTTGGCTTGCTTATAGGCCTGCACTAAGGTCTTTGGCTGTAGCATCTTCACTGCTGACCGGATCTCTTCCTTTAACCCACTCAAAAAACTGGACAGAAAATAGTCCGCAGTAAATTGTGACTTGGTAGTAAGTAATCTGGCCCGTAAGTCCTCGAACTGCTCTTGATACTCTTCCACGGACCCTTGCTGTGCCAACTTGTTGAATTCTTCCACCACATCGTTAAGGCCTTTGTTGTCGAACCTTTTGCACACTTCTTCAGTGAACTCCTTCCAAGTGACAGCTTCGTGCTCAGCCACATACCCCTGGAACCAGGTATCGGCCTTCGCCTCCAAGTGTAGTGCTACTATTTCTAACTTCTGTTGCTCCTTTATGCCATAGATATCGAAATATCTCTCGCACCTTCGGACCCAGCTCCTGGGATGCTCGCCGGTGAACGTGGGAAATTCCAACCTCGGAAAGGGTAAGTGGTAATTTGGCCTATTCAATGCCCCTTGCAGGTTGGGTTCTTCTCTTGCATTAAAATTTGGGGGAATCGGAAGTATGCCTCGCTCCTCTACGGGAGTCGGCAGTGGTGTTCCTGGTGTGGGCTTCGGGTTTGGTGAGTTAGTCAATAACTCCATAATTTGCTCCAGTCTCTTTGTAGTGTTTGCAGTCTCCCTGTACAGTGCATCATAGTGGGCTTGTCCCTCGGTGCGGATGGCTTCAATCCGCCCGCCAATTGCCTCGAACCTACGGTCATGCCCCGCGGCCAATTCTTGAAACTGTTGCTCCAGTGCGCGGACATGGTCATCAAGTACCTTCAACCTGGTTCCGTCGGCCATAGTTTTGCTAATATATTTGAATCTGTTTCCTCTTACTGACCCAATCTTGTTGGAAACGTGCAGAAATTACAAAAGCCCGCAATCAAACAGGGGGTGGCAATACTCCAACGGATGTTATCTAAGTCCTCTCGGTTAAGCAGTGGCTCCCCTTTGTCGAGGTTCAGCAATGCTGATCCTCGCAGCGCGGGTAGCTGCTTCGCGGCCCAACTCACAATTTCGCGGGAAATCGGAATCGGAAATGTGACTCACTGCGCAAGTCCCTGGGACCGAGGCTGCTCTGATACCAAATTGTAGTGAACCTGACTCCTGGCAACCCAATTCCCCTTCTACGATAAGGCTACTCGCTACGCGGGAAGGAGGAGGATTACCTGTGTCCGGGATAGCAATCGGGATGCGGAATTGCTGGTATGGCCTGGGGAATGATGGAATAATTCCTGATCCGAGGGCTTCTCCGATGAGGGTCCGCCTGAGGATTAGCTGGAGGAGATGATGGCAAACACTGCAATAACTCGAATCTCACAGTAGAAACAGAGGGTAGAGGTGAGAAGGGAGGAAAGGAGGAGAAGAGTGAGGAAGGGGGAAGAAGGAGAGGAGAAGAGAATAAGGGAAGATTGTATTATATTCTTCGATGCCTTACAGGTATGAGTTATTTTACTATATATCTTACTACAAGGGAATTCAGGTGTAAGTCCAACGAGGGTGGGCCGCAATCTGCTAGAGGCCTAGTTGCTTGGGCCAGCTTGAGTTGGGCTTCTTGTTCCGCTTGGGCCTCCTCTTCTACGGTCTTCTCTAATTAAGCACTATGGAGCGGTCTGAGGGTTCGCGGATCCCTCCACCCGACTCCGCTTCACCCACTAGCCCGCTAGCCGACTACTTCCGCCCTCAGCTAGATCCTGTCTTGAACCCTTGAGATCTCACCCCGTATCCAGTCGATCCTACATTCTACTTTCCCCTTCCCTTCCGCTCTCAACCCTCCCCATTACACAGAGGAACCCGATCGCCCTGATTCACGTGCCGGAGATCGGAGAACGAGACGCCATCGTCTACGGGGAGCGAATCCGGGTCTCCAACGCCGAAAGGAAACAAGATCGGTTCTTTAATTCCGATAGATTGAGGTTAGTGGTCGTTAATCTTTTTTTAGAATTAATCGGGGGTTTTCCGTGTTCTCGTAAGGTCGTATTAATTAGTACATTGATCGCGGATTTTCGTCGGGTTTTGATCCATGTTTTATTCTCGTTCTTGATCGAGGATGATCGATGGTTTTTATCGAGTTTAATCGATGATTTTTAGTCGGTTTCTTTTTATCGGACTTGGTCGAAAATTCGATCGGGGTTCCGATTTATGTTTTGGTTGTTCATGGATCAACGGTTTAGCCGTTAGATTTACCGCGGATTTATTCGAAGATTTTTGGGGATGTTTCATTGGAACATAGTGGGTTAACGGGAGGCCGCCGCCGCCGTTGTTAAACGGGAGGCCGCCGCCGTCGTTACCATGGTCGCGGGGTCTTCGCCGGAGTCGCACGGGAGCGAAAACGGAGAAGAAATCGCGAAACGGGAGCGAAAACGGCGAAGAAAACCGCGAAATTAGGGTTTACTATGCTTGTCCGTACAGCACGGTCCACGGGTCCAGGCGAGCACCCGGTGCATGCCCGCAGCGTCGGAAGCACCAGACCCGATGCACGGTTTCGTGCACCGGCCCGGCCCAAGGAGCGCGGTGCACGCCTCATGCGTGCACCCGGCGCACGCGCTTGCGGCCGAAGGGCAAGGACCCGGTGCACTCTCGGGTCGTGCACCGGCCCGGCCCGAGATGCGCGGTGCACGCCTCCTGCGTGCACCCGGCGCATGCCGCCGCTGCCTGACGCCGTGAACCCGGTGCACGGTTGCCCCCGTGCACCAACCGACAGCCCGAAGTTCATTTGCTCCGTTTTTGTCCGTTTTTCCACCGTTTTGAGCGCCGTCTTCGCCGTTGGGATCACAATCTCTGCGGTTTTCTTGGCATGGCAACTTGGGATATTTTTGGTCACTGTTTTATTTTGTTGGGTGCCGATTTCGCCGACGCTCCGCGCCTCGACGAAATTGTCGGGGGCGCACCGTCGGGTCTCTTCTCTCATCATTTTCGCCACCGGGGCCTTCTTGGTCTAACCATTGACGTCCCGAGTGGGCTACCGGTTGAGGATTGAGTTTTGTTGGACTTTTCCGTCAAAAAGAGTAAATTGGGTCTTGTGTTTTCGGATGTTAGTACACGCTTTTGACTATAGTTATCCGTGCGGACTTTCTTTAGGTCCAGACGCGCAGCGGGGGTGCGCGAAGGATTCGGGTGTTCCGATCTCTCTTCAAATAGGTGGGTACGGTTGCTGTAAATACAACCAGTGCAGTAAGTGCATCTATCGTCATTAAAATGCTCTTAATTTATCTAACAAAGTAGATGGACAGTTTAACCTTTCGCATAATTGTGTTTTTATCTAACAATTGAAGCGGCTACGGTCGCGGTGCTCATGACACGCCGATCTCGACAAATCCGTTTTCGGATGCTGCACGTACACAGGCGGATTGGCCTCCGCATGGGTGTACTTTTCCGGAAGAGTGGTCTCTTATGACCCGTGTTCCTCACAAAAGTGTGGGTGCCGTGAGGACCTCTTCGCGCCCGCTGAAAATAGCACACCAGCACCGCGAAGAGGTTAAAAGCATCAAAGTAGGTGTTTGCGCACGAGGGGAGACTTTAGTCTCTCCGACAAATATTCTAGGGTTGGTGCCCAATTTAATTGATAATTCTGGGGTTGGTGCCCAATTTAATTGATAATTCTGGGGTTGGTGCCCAATTTAATTGATAATTCTGGGGTTGGTGCCCAATTTAATTGATAAATCTGGGGTTGGGGCCCAGCTTAATATGCGCAGGGTTTTAGCGAAATGGTTCCGGTGTATTCGGTTTGCTCCTTATTTCCTTATTGATATTAAACATCTACTTTGTTTGTCACTGACATTACCCACTCCGTGACAGGTGTTACGAGGTGCGTTAGCCGGGAGGGCGGTGAGACTGCGTCGCGAGAACCGTAGTCAGAACACTTGGTTTTTATTATCTCATTTCTCTTACGCTTAATTTAGTTAATTTGCTTGTGGGTCGTAATATTCGTGGACATGTATTACTTAGCGCTGTGGATGAGGTGTACTTTTATATTTCGGTTCTTTTGGTGATGTTTTCTTATGCGGCACGCTTTCATGATAAACCAAATGACTTCGAAAAGGTTTTCTCAAAACGAAGTGCCGTGTGTTAGGTTTTCTCAAAACGAGGTGCCGTGTCGAACCTCTTTTTGAAACTTTTGCTTAAGTTAGGTTTTGTTTTTGTGTTTTTGTTCTTTATCTATGTTTATACATAGTACATTAATTGAGCATGTGTATTATTGACTTTACTTGCATCCTTTCATATAATTAGAAATTTATTATGCTTTGGATATCATAATAATTCAGTTGATGCATTGATCATTTATTTAAATTAAATCATTTTTAATTGATCAAAGTCAATTTCTCTCTCAATGATCTCTTGGTATTGTTTTTATCTTATTTGACTATTTGGTTGAGTATGAATTCGAGATCAATCCTTGGTTGAATACTTTATATCTTAAATTAATTGATAGCCAATTGAGGGGGAGTCAAAGAAAAGTAAAATGCTCAAAAGATGTGGAAAGAGTTACATCCCAATGAGGAGTGTGAAAACTACCACTACATGGAGGAAAGAGCTACCACCTCGGTCGTCCGAGTACTGTGTGCAGCTACCACATGTATACCAAGCATGGGTTTGTAATTTTTGATTAAGTAAAATGCATGATTGAAATACTTGACTCCGTCAAATTTCAAGGTTGGTATAAGGTGGGATCTTTAATGAAAGATGCTCAAAGAGCCACTCTCTTCAACAGATTGACTAGATACATTATATAATTTATTTGGGATTTCAAACATCTATTGATCTTGGTAATTCATTTTCTTTACCATTTTAATGATTTGATAAACGCCGTACTCATAAGATCATGATGGATGTGTTTGAACTTGATCAACTTTAAAGGTTTTAATTTCTGTAAATTTTCATGTCATTATTTGAATGTTATTGATAGATTTAACATAATTTATTTCTCTTGGCATGAAACGATGATTTTTGTTTAAAGTTGATGTGCTAAAATGCTTACATACTTTTTCTGGATTTTATTGAATTTTTCTAAATTATTCTGAAGAAAAAGTTGGAGCCGATCCGGATCAGACATGAATGATCCGGATCCCGAACGCAGGTGTTTCCTGCGGGTAGCCGATCCGGATCGAAATCTCGATCTGATCCGGATCACGGCTAGGGTTTTATTAGAACAAGAGGGATTTTGATTTTTTTATTCCAATCTTTTGTTCTTAAGACTCCAGAGTTTCTCTCTCTAAAATTCATCCTTCTTGGAGCCTTTCAAACTCGAGTTCTTCGATTCCAAGTAAGTTTTATTGATCAAAATCTCGGATTTTCACTGTTTTTCCTTGTTTGCTCAAAACGTGAGTAGAAATCATGGAACTTTTTCATTTGTGAATAGTTTTTGGTCAAATCTCTTTTGAAATAAGAACTCTGGGTAGATTAGTTTTGATTATATGCTAGGTATTCTCTTGATTAACGGATTTTTGATCTTCGATTTCAAAAATTTCGGTTTTAGGGCATATAATGGGAATTTTCCAAAATCATGCAATTGATCTATTTTTAAATTTCCTTTTGCAAAACTAATTTGATTCTGAGTCTCTCTACATGATTATGATTATTTGGGTACAATTTTTCAAATTTTTCAAAATTAACAAGTTTTCATGTGTTCTTGAGTTGTTGCTCACAGGATTTTCTTCTCACAAGAAACCAATAGCAATGGTGATCACGTGGATCATTCTCCTTCTGGCTGCTATGGTAAATACGAGAGACACTGTCAAGCCCAAGAGGGCTAAAAAGGATGAAGTCAATTGGGATGAGTTGTCAGATGATGAAACACATCCTGGAAAATCGCTACAGAAAACCTCTGTTGCATCGAAAGGGAAAACCCGTGCAGAGACATCAAAGGAAAAGGCTCCGCCCACTGCTACGGAAAAAGGAAAAGCACCAATGACATCTTCATCCATATTAAAAAGAAAAAGACTCGCTCGACGACCTGAACGAGCTCGAGGTATTGAAATAAATGAACCATGTCAAGAGAATCCAAAGAATATCTCTCAAATTGATACTGAATCTGAAGACGAAGAAGATTGGGACACATTTCTTGATGACGTACAACAAGGTATTGATGAAGAAAATAAGGTTTACCTAAAGAACAAGAAGCTACTGAAGTCTTCCTCAATACTTAAGCAGCAAGCAAGGAAAAAGAATGTGCCAAGCAATGAACCTCTTGACAATTCACATTCTTTGCCAAGAAGATCTCATCGGAATGAAGGACAGACTGCTCCGTCAATCGTCACACAACGTTCCTCAACTTCCAGAAGAATTGACCAAAAGGGAAACCTGGAGTCTTCCATCAAACAAGAGCAAGACAAAATGGCTCTAGGACTCAGAAAGATGTCCAAGGACATACATCAGATGAAACAAGAGTGTTCTATGATTTCGGGAATGCTTAAAGGAATTTTAAAGAAGCTGGGCTGCACGAGCTCTGAGGACTCCGCCTCGGATGACTCAGATTCAGATGCTTGAATCGTTTGACCACTAATTCTCTTGTGCAGGATTTCAGTTTTTAGGTTTTAATGTTCTCTTTTTACTTTGCTTTAGTTTTAGTTCTCAGGTTTTTCTTGATTTTGAACTTCTTAACTCTCCTTAAATTTTGAATTTTTAGCTTAGTTTGCGACAAAAAGGGGGAGAGAGTTTAGAGTGAGCTCTGTGAGAACTTTGAAGAGTTTAGAGTGAACTCTGTGAGAACTTTGAAGAGTTTAGAGTGAACTCTGTGAGAACTTTGAACTTTTGGTGAGAACTTTGAACAAACTTTGACTTTGGTGAAAGGTAAGTATCACAACTTCTGGTTTTATCTTGTGATTTGTTGCATGTCCCTACTAACTATTCGACTAACTATTTGGACATGTATTATTACTAACAAGTTGTTTGATTACTAACAAAGCAAAGTTATGACATTTGGAATCTTATTGCTTAGAATATATGTCAATGTTTGATTGTGATCTTATTACATATCTGAATTACTCAATGTCATGGTGAGCATAAACTCTATCTCTGTTAGGTTTTGAATGCTAAATATTCTTGAGGTATCTAACGATCTCTTTTTGTCAAGAATGATTTCTTTTTGCAGAGAGTGCAGATGTCTAAGTCTAGAGTCTGTTTTAGGAGTTTATCTCTTGTATTGGATCTCCATTGTAAATTTTTGTTGTATGGTGATAGCAACAAAAATATCTTTTTTGAATTTTCTTTAGTGGATCTGTGTTTTGTCACGAAACCGCCAAAGGGGGAGATTGTTACGGATTTTGTTTTGGCGCATTTCGTGAAAGTGTTAAGTCTTGAAGATTGAAGATGAATGAAGTTTGGATCATATACCTCAATCTCAAGAAAGAAGAATTCAAAAGGATCAGGTAAGTTTAACTAAATATTTTTGGTGATCCGAATACTTCTTGTAGTGTAGAAATACTTGGAAGAATTTTTTATCGCATAAAAATCAAGAACTGGACATGGGACATGTTCAGGATCCGGATCAGACAGTCCAATCCGGATCCCGAAGGGTGCTTGTTCATTGGCAAATCCGATCCGGATCAAAGTCATTTCGATCCGGATCCCGAACATGGGAATTTGCTGGAATACATGAACGATCCGGATCGTGCATTACAATCCGGATCCCGAACCCTGTTTTACTGGAATTGCCTGACTCGTTACGACGATCCGGATCACAGCTAATCCGATCCGGATCGCCGTCGTGAAAATTTCTAGAAACGAACAGTTTTTTATCCTTATCTTCTTCCTAGAGTTTCTAACCTATAAATAGATCCTATGATTCTTTTTCTAGGGTTAAGCCGTAAATCCACATACAAGCCGTCATCTTTTATACGGCCTAAGATCCACATATAGAGAAGAAAGGAAATCATTAGATATTACCCTATGTTTCTTCATCTATATTGATTAGTTTGATTCTAGGTTTTCATACTCACATCTGGAGTTGAATCAAACTAATGAATACTTAGATGGTATTTCCTATCTATCTTTGATCTAAGTATTCGGCGGATCATCACCACCCAAAAATAACGATTTACCCCAAAATCGGCGCGTGGACTCGCGTGGCCTTGTGGAATCAAGGTGCAACCGCTCTCGTGGATTCGGAGCGAGGTACGTTCGTGGATTCGAAGCGTGCTGCTGGGTGAAGACCGTGGATTCGGTCAGACGTCGTGGACTCGACGTTGGACGCCGTGGATTCGACGTTGGACGCAGATCGTGGATTCGTGAAGCGTTGTGGAGCGAGCGGAGAAGATAAACTAGGAGCGTATGGAAAAGGTTGAGTCGTCTGTGAGTACGGTATATCACCTTGTACGTGTTTAATTCTAGTGGATTTCACCGTGTTATCGGTCCCGTGGTTTTTTACTCCGGTTTGGAGTTTTCCACGTAAAAATCTTGCGTGTTCTTTTATATTTCCGCATTGGGTTTTTAATTGCGCAATGATTTTTTGAGTGTTTATTGTTTACACCTATTCACCCCCCTCTAGGTGTTTTTTCCCCTATTTAGATCCATTATTACATATAACCCAACACATAGCCGTTTATGGGATTGGTTCATGCGATGGGACAGGATTATGTAGCTATGTGCGGGTTTTACTCTGAGGAGTTATTATGGATTATGGATCATGGATTTTGGGCAGGTGTAGTCCCTAGATGATTTTGGCATGAGTTTATATTTTTGCGAAGCTACTATCGGTTATACTTTCTTTATTCTTTCTTTAGGACAAATGCATGCTTGTCTATAGTTAGGCCATCTTTTACTACTACACTACTTATTGGAACTTGACTTAGGAGAAACCATGTTATTCCATTCTCCTTCTTTGTTAGTCAGGCGGTCTCTGTTGCTCGGGTGCGAGCATGGGTTTCGGGTAGTGTAGCCGGGACATTGGTGTCAGGGACGGGTTGTGCTGGATTGTGGTTGGCAGGATTTTGCGGTGACCGCGGACTTTGGGCAGTTGACCGGATATTTACTGAAGCATCAGATTGGGTATCAGATTTCTCTAGTGGACGGAGTTTCCCACTTATTGAATACTTTTGCATCTGTTTGAGGACCGGAGTTTTCTTTAGTGGTTGGGTTTTCCCACTTTGATCAGAGTCGTGATCCAGTCCTGCTGATTTTGATACTTATGATACTTGTCACTGGCTACTTACTTTACTCGTGTGGGTCGCGCCCCTCGAGTGCCACTCCGGAGTGCGCGGCATACAGGCTTTGAGTCCTTGAGACTCCTTCTTTTCATCAGTGTTATGCGTCGGCCAGCATACCCGATACAGGCAAGGCACAGCAGGCAGTACCAGTTCTTACTGGTCCATCTGATTAGGTTTGTTTTAGGCAGATACTTTTATTGTTGCACTCGTGCCTGGGGGCTGAGTGGAGTTTGGTAGCAGAGCTTAGACCAGTGCTAGTGTTGTTGGGAGCCGTTTGGTTTGACGGTGGTCCCGTGTCGTTGAGTGTACTTTGACCGTTGTGTGAGATGTTGAGCATCTTGAGTCTATCCGTTCTGAGAGAGAGCGTGGATTTCGACTATAGCCTGCATGAGCCACTACTCGATAGCGAGTTAGTCCGTTTGGACACCCTACGTAATTCCTGCCCGGCAGTGGGAGGTGGTTGTAGGTGGGCGCAGGTTTGACTGGACCAGATGTGGCAGTCAGCTCGATTGGGTCGATTGTGCACTTCATGTGCTAGTGGTGGCATATCCTTCATTGGTTCTCCCCTTTTGAGCATTTAGATAGAGGCATGGTAACTGTTGAGTGTCTCCAGCTTTCTTGTTCAGTTTTTACTGTATTGGTTATCTTATGCCTCTAGTGGACTTAGTGGGCAGATCGTCGGGCCTGGCGGTGGTACCCACTGAGAACTCCCTTTTTGGTGTAGTTCTCACACCCATTGGGGGTTTTCCCCCTCCCCTTTCTTTCTCTCCTTTGTTTTGCAGAGTCTTAGCGGGTGTTGCTGATTCTGCGGTTGCTGTGCGAGGCGAGGGAGTCGCGTGCTAGATCCCGACCCGTCTGTGGAGAGTAGCGGTACCCCTACATTGGAGATCCTGAGTACAGTCAGTAGATCAGTTTTATTTCTACTTTTGAGAGATTACTGTAGTGAGGTTATTACTTGTATTGAGAGCCTGTACACTGATTTATTATTTATTTCAGGATTACCTCCCTGTTGAGTTCTGAGTTTTTGTATTTCGAGGATATTGTATGATTATCATTTATGGGAGATGGACTTTGTATCTTCATTATTCCAGTTGTACAGATGGATGGTTTTAATTTTACCACACTTTTATGGTATAGCTCTGATATCTGTTTAGCTGTAGTACTTTTCTTGCAGGTAGGATGCTTCGCCTATGCGGGGTTTGGCATAGGTGGCGGATCTGTTGGAGAGCCCGGATCGCAGTTTCGACCCCGGGGCGTGACAGATTAGGGTGGTATCAGAGCCTAGGCTGTAGGTCATGGTGGATTTAGAAACCCTAGGCTTGTGGTTGGACCTTAGGATGACTTCGTGAGAGTCGTGATTTATAGCGAGAGTCCTGATTGAGTTTTATACCTCTCCCAAGGGACGGGATGAGTGATTGGCATGTTTATTCTCCTAAGTGGTTATGTTGGCTGCAGACAACATAACGCTGTGGAATGGGTGACATGCTCTAGACTTTCGCTGGATTGGGTCGAGTGTTTGTTTTGTGCTGTTTTGTCGTGGTGAGCGGTGTCTCCCCGACGCTGAGTTTTGACCCGTGTGCATCCTGTCACAGCAGTTGACCTTTAGCGGTTGGATTTGGGCCGGATACCCGGATTGAGGTCAGAGAGCTCCGGACCCAGATGACAGGATTGCCAGAGGCTTATCAGCGGCAGAGTGAGCAGCTGGTCTAGGTAACACAGTTGTCGGAGCAGTGGGCAGCCCGACAGTGCTTTCCTCCTGAGACCACCAGGTTGCAGTATCCTCCGCGGCAGTGATTTCTGTGGCGCCGATGGAGTGAGTAGCCCCCTTCGTGCCAATATTTAGTGCCAAGGCACCGAGGCGGGGTGGACAGCTGAGAGCTGATGAGCTATGGGACATCATCGATCGATGGAGCCAGTTTTGGCAGAAGAACCACCCCGATTCGTGGAATTGAGTTGGAGCCTTTTGAGGCAGAATCGTGGTTGGTGGTGATGGAGAGACAATTCGAGAGCCTCCCTGGGCCAGAGGTTTTATGCAGTTGTTGAACTGCGCGCTCCAGGTTTCGAGGGACGAGGCGCATAGGATATGTGTGACTGGGAGTGGATTGCGCCAGGATACCTTTCAGTTTATTCAGTCCCTCGTGTACAGATTTTTGATTTTGGATGCCTCGATAGAGTAGGCATTGTGTTTGGAGCTGGCGCTGCAGTCCCTTTGGATGGGGATCTGCTGCCAGAGGCGAGTTCTGGATAGATGCGCTTGACGCTAGATGATGGAGGACAGATTGGCCGGCAATGGCATTCCTGATTTTTCTCCAGGGTAGTGGATTTCTAAGACATCAGAGGTCGGGTGGACCCCGATGGCAGCATCAGCATCTATATCAGAGTAGCATAGCGGTAGCGTGGATTTGTTGTCTACGGGGGACCATATTCGTCGCCACAGTGTGAGCAGAGGCAAAGGTCGTGCTCTCTATGTGGGTAGTTTTGTTATTTTCTGGCAGACTGAGCGACAACCGCTTGCATCGTGTGGATGAGATTGTGCTGCCTGGTTGGAGGGCGCCAAGGCCGTGGATCGGGTCGTCGCAGGTGTGATTCCATCACAGCAGTCGGAGTTACAGCACTCTACATTCCAGCATGGACTAGAGGCAGAGCTGTTACCACTTGCACTAGAGGTACAGGTTACTGTTGGTGTTGTGCATGTGGAGGAGGCTTGTGGATCATGTCCAGTGCGGTTGGGGCCGCGAGTTATGCCGGCAGACTTATTGGTATTGGTAGTAGTTCTGTGTTTTGACCCAGTGCTTGGGATTGGTTGGCACAGTGCCACATGATGTTTGACTGCGAAGAGAGAAGGCTATGACCTTCTGCGAGGCAGACAAGCGAGGCTTGTTTGTTGAGACAGTTAGAGCACACAGGTTGCAGCGACAGTGTGAGAGGTGCCTACGGCGGCACCGGGACTCAAGTATATTCCTGTTGCCCGTGAGATCCCTGGTGTGAGTCCACTCGAGCCGATGATTATGCCGCTAGATAGGGAGATTGAGATTGCGATTGACGTGGTTCTGGAAACCGCGCCAACCTCAATAGCACTTCATGGATATTATCTGTAAGAGCTGGGAGAGTTGGTTGGCACAGGTGCAGGGATCTGATGGATCGAGGGTCTGTTTGACCTAGTGCCACGCCGTTGGTACACGGTGGTGATGCCACGTCGTTGATACACGACGGTGAGGGTTCCTTTGTGGTTTGAGCACAGGCAGGTCCGGATATTATTTAGGACCTTTTTGATGGAGTTATACTCCGGCAGTTGTTTGTTTGTGATGCGTGTACCTACTTGGAATCAGACAGCTGAGGACCTTGCCTAGATGGCGTTCAGGACACGGTAGGGGCATTATGAGCTCATAGTGAGGCCAAATGGATTGAATAAAGCCCCGTCGCCTTTAAGATTTGAGGAATTGTGTGTTCCAGCTGTACTTGGACGGATTGGTAAATATGTTCTGCTTAGGTATTGGATGGACTCCCAGAGGGACTTGGAGCTTGTGGAGCACTTGTGGATGGTACTGCAATGTCTGTGTGAAGGAAGTTGTGTGCCGAATTGTTGAGGTGCAACTTTTAGCTTCGGGAACATACCTGCTTGGGCCACATTATTCTAACCGTTGGAGCGGCGGTGGAAATCCGGCCAAGATGGATGTTATTTGAGATTGGCCGAGACTGACATTTATTATTGAGACGAGAAGCTTCTTGGACTGGGCAGTGCCAGCAGAGCTGGACGAATGGATGATTAGACTGATACCAGCGCCGATTTTAGCATCGCCAGTGATGGGAGATGGATTTGCGAGATACAGTGATGCCTCCTATAGTGGCTATGGAGTTACAGTTGGATTATTTATGAGCATCCAGTATCACCCCGACAGGGCCACTGTGGAGGCGGATACCTGAAGCAGGAGAGCTATTTGGGGTTGAGTTTGATGATTCCGTAGCTGGCGCTGTGTGGGGCCGTTGAGGTGAATAGGGCTCGAGGTTGTGTCCCTAGGGGTTCCTTTTGATGGTAGACTGCGATGGAGCAGTCCACTGGGATGGTCAGGATTTGAGAGTGACCGAGTGAGGACCCCGGCATGTTAAGGCTTCTTCCCTTCTTGGATGATCGCGTGGGGGTGTTTTGGGTTGCACTGGTCGAGTTGGCACCAGGGTGTGGTGTTGTTGTGTGTTGTACTGTTTTTCTTTCCTTTTTCCCCCAGCTTTTGTTGGAGTCCCTGAGGTTTTTCCACGTCTCAGCACAGGAGGGTTATGCTTTTGGATCCCTTGCCCGTGATTAACTCTTTTCCTTTGAGATCTGTGAGAATTTGGAATACGAGGGATGCCCGTTGCGAATTCTGACTCGTGAGATGAGGGAATTGCGCAATTGGGTCATGCCGTTCCAGTTGTTGTTGTTGTTGTTGGGGAGTAATCACGGGGAGTGAGTAGTGACTGGGAGCTGGAGACAGTGATGTTGGGTACTTACCCTGGTTTTGAGACTCCCATTTAAGTTACGTTAGTTTCGAGGACGAAACTTTCTTTTAGTGTGGGAGGATGTGGTGACCCGGATCTCTGCAGGGCTTTTACAGTGTGACCAGCGGCTTCTAGAGGCCTATGTGGTGTGTCGGCGGTGTTTCTGCACCAATTTGGACACAAGTGATGGATTTCCGGTGTTAAATGGATCACGTGGGTAGTCGGATGACCCCGTCGAATGTTTAGAAGTGGTTTCGCGTGAAACGGATATTAAAATTGGATTTAGCGCAAAAATTTGGAGTAAGAACACCTTTCCGGATGCCTTCGGCAATTTTTAGAAATGGAATTTGGCAAAACGGACAGCAGATTTGGATTCAGCACGCGAAAGCGATCGAAATGGATTATTTACTTGTATTTTTCGGAGTCCGGATACGAAAACATGATTTTCGAGGCATGGGACACTGTTCCGGCGGCCGGGGGGCAGCGCCGGCGGCGCGGGCAGCGGCGGAGCGCGGCGGCGGGCAGAGGCGCGGGCCGCTCGGTCCACGGGGCCGGGCGTGCACCGGGCGCGGGACGCGTGGCGGTCCAGGAGTGGCGGGCGCACGGGCGCGCGGTCCATGGGACACACGGCCGTTGCATGGACTGGGGCGGGCCACGTGGCAGCCCCGGGTTGGTTGGTCTTCGTACGCCGGGTGCACGCAACGCAGCGGAACAGGCCGGGGCAGGTGGCCGTACACGCGGGGAAGGTGGCCGTACACGCGGGGCAGGCGCGCCACGTGCGACGGGCAGGCGCGGGGAGTGCCACGCGGCGCGGCCGGGTTGGCTGGCGCCGCTGTTGCCTGTTCGGGGGGCCACGTGGCACAATCTGGTTGATTCGGGCGCTTGGTGGACGGCCCAGATCGGATCATTGTGCGCGCCCAAAATGTTTTGGGCGCCCGGAACTTGGGACACAGAGGTCATTTCCTCAATTGTTGGGTTTGGGCTATATAAAGCCTCATTTGCAGCCCGTTTTGGCCTTCTTCCCGAGCCCATCTCTCTGTGAGGCCTTAAGGAAGTTTGTTCAGCATTTTGTGGGGCATCTCGTGATGAATTCTCAAATTTTTTGGAGGCCTCGACATCCGCTCTTTCTGCGACGCGGCGCACTGCGACGCGGCGCACTGCGACGCGGCGCACTGCGACGTTTCTTGGATTTTGGCTTCCACCGTCACTTTTCAGTCCGCGAGACACCCTGGATCACCCCGATGGAATTTTGAGCCGATTTTTGCGGCAACACGTTCACGATAGGTAAGGCTTCGTTTTTCATGTTGATCACTTCTCCGCATTTCGAGGTTTTGGCACAGTTCCCGAGGTGTTTTGGTGACCCCTTTTCTGCTGTGAGATTTTGGATAGCGGAGGCTTGTCGATTTTCTATCTTGACCTACGAGCATCGGAATGAGGCTTTTAAGGACTCGGTTGATATCTACTCTTCGAGAGGAACCCGTTTGTATTTTTATTGGATTTTTCTGAGGACACTTCGAAGGTGAGATTTAAGCTTCTTTGGGGTTGTATCCCGCAGTTTTCGCAGTGTTGCGGATGCCGGCATACCACATTGTTTAATTTGTATCTTGGCCTACAGGTGTCGGAACGGGACGTATAAATACTCATTTTGGGGCTACTCGTCGTGCGGATCGCAACCGTGATTTTTTCGGGATTTTTAGAGGACTGCACGTAGGTGAAAATCCCCCATCTTCTCTGCTGGTTTGTAAAAACAGCATGTGCTATTTTGGGAAATGTTGTGGTGTGGTTATTGATTGTTGGTGATGTTGTTGGTTGGAACAGAGGCTTGCGCGACATGTACCGAGGATGTGGGTTCGGTGAATTTTGTTAGCATATGGCCACGCTCTTCACCGACTTCAGCTTTGCCTACGGAAAGTGTGATGATCCGGACTCCCGCAGGAACTGTGCAACATTAAACAGTGACTGTAGGGAGCTTATTCGGTGAAACAGAGCTTGTAGAATCGAAATTAGACATTTAAAATAGACTCGGCACGAAAATCGGAGCAAATGGGATTTTCCGAGGACTTTCGGCAAAATTTAGGATGAGAATTTGGCGAAATGGACAGCGGATTTGGACTCAGCGCGCGAAAATGATCGAAACGGTATATTTACTTTATTTTTTTGGCACATGGGTACTGTTCATGCCGGAACAGTAACTCCGGCCGCCGGAATTACTGTTCCGGCGACCGGCGAGCGGCGGCGGGGGCGGCGCACGGCGGCGGGCAGCGGCGCAGCGGCGGCACAGCGGCGGAGTGCCGAGGCGCGCAGCGCGGGCAGGCGCGGGCAGGGGGCGCTGGTGCGCGGTCCACGGCATGGCGTGCACCGAGTGCACCGAAGACTCCCCTTGACACGTGGCGCTTCGCCATTGGTTGGCCGGCTTCTAGAAGCATGTGGGAAGGTGACACGTGGCAGCACCCGGTTGGCCGACATCTTCCGGAAGACCCGGCGCGGGGACCGGGCCTGTGCACCACGTGGACACGTGGCGGCTTCTGAGTGGCCCTTGCACAGGCTGTTTCCTGTTTTGTGGACGCGTGGCGCGTTTTGGTTTGCTCTTTTCGCTGTTTCCTGTTCTGCCCGGATCTCGTGTGGGAGATTCCCAGGCCCATTATAAATAGGAATCCCCCTCCCTCTCATTTCTCCACCTCGATTTCTGTGCCGTAGAGAGAGAATCAGAGGTTGGGCCCTTTAGGAAAATTATTCCTCTCTCTCTCCTCTCTCTCTCCTCTAGATTTTAGAATTTTTGAAGATACCAATAGTGAGTTAGCTGCGACGCGGCGCACTGCGACGGTTTTCTTTTTCGGCCCATTTCCCGTCGCAGTTCAGTCGAAAATTCCCTGTGTGCTAACCAGGAGGAATTTTTGGACGATTTTTTTTGGCACAATTCCCGAGGTCTCTTTGACCCCCCTTTTTGCTGTGGAAATTTCTGGACAGCATCGACTTCTCCGATTTTTATCTTGGCGTAGGAGCATCAGATCGAGACGTTTAAAGAGTCGATTTTGATCTACTCTTCGCGAGGAACGCAACCGTAATTTTTATGGATTTTTCTGAGCACTATACAGAGGTGAAAAACTCCTCCCTTTTCGTGCTATTTGAAAAACAGCAAAAGCTGTATTTTTATGAATAATATAGTTACACCCTGTGCAATGTGTGTTGTTGTAGGGCACCGTTTTCGGCATACAGCAGTTCTAGGGGACTGTGGACAGCCAGGAGACTATCTGGGTGTGATTTGAGCTGTTCGAGGTGGGCGGTTGTTGCTTACCTCATTTTTGACAAGCTCACTGGGATTACTAGAAATCCCCTAAAATTTAATGAGAACCATTGGGACAAACTAACATGACAAACTAACAGGACAATTGATGAGAACCATTGGGACAACTAACAGGACAATTAATGAGAACCGCTGGGACGAACTCTCCTAAAATTTAATATAACCCCACAGATAACTTATATTGGGACACTGTGATTGGGACAAAGGCTATAATCTCGCATGCAAATAACTTTTATAACAATCAATCTTTTTAAAATAAATATTTGACACTTTTCTACAGCTTTTAAATAATGGCATGCTTTCTTGCTCATCTAGTTAGCCACTATTTATTGCTACACTATCATCTTGGGATTGGTACATGTTTCATTGTTGTCCTGTGCATCCAGAGGCTTATTGCTCAAGTGTGAGCAGGGGTTTGGGATAGTGTAGTCGAGATTGCATTAGATTGTGGATTTGTGGGGTATTGCGATAACCGCGGACAGTAGGCGGTCGACCAGATGTTTATCCTTGCATCAGATTGGGGTTGAGTCTGGTTTATTGCATCAGCTGGGGATTGGGTTTCTGTAGTGGATGGAGTTTCCCACTTTGATCATAGTTATGATCCAGTCCTGCTATATTGAGATATGTGCTACAGAGATACTTGAGATACTGATGACAGAGATGCTTTACTCGTGTGGGTCGCTCCCCTCGAGTGCCACTCCGGAGGTGGGCTTTTTCAGACCCAGCCGTGTGTGCCGGTCTGATACTTATGTTGGGATGCGAGCCGTGCGAGCCGATCCCGCGGTTTCGAGCTGTGTGTGCAGATTCCGCTGAGCAGGCAGTACCAGTTGTTACTGGTGTCTAGATTGGATTTATTTGGACAGATACCATTTCTGATGCATGCATACAGTTTTGACAGCATAGTAGTGGTAGTTTTCCTGTTTCAGCATCTTATGTATTTTACCACTTCTCCCTTTTGCCTCTAGTAGTCCTAGTGGGTGCGTCAGAGTTGAGGTTTTACCCACTAGGGGAGGCTGCTGGTTTATCTGGTAGTTCTCACCCCCCATTGTTATTTTCTGTTTCTTTCTTCTCCTTTATTTTGCAGAGTCATCTGCAGGAGCTGCTAGGCCTTCGGCAGCGGATCGAGGTAAGGGGATCGCCGAATAGATAGATCTCCTGTGAGATTGAGAGCTGTAAATAGACGTTGTACCCTTCACTCAGACTGTGGTATTCTTCTTTTATTTGGGTCTGGCTTCTGCCAGCATGTTGTACTATTTGGTGAGCTGAGAGATTATTGTACTTATTACTGTTTTATTTGTAGTTCCAGTCTGAGATACTATGTGGTTATTCTACTTCAGCTCTGTATTATGCTCTTTTATTGTTCATATTATATCGGAGCAGGTTACCAGCGCTTCGTGTACTCGGGAAATCCCGTGTGCACGGCGGATCTGTTGGCGAGCCCGGGTTCCGGGGCGTGACAGAAAGCATTTCAGATGGGTTGCTTCATCTCCAGAACCGGTGGACGGTTCTCTAATTCATTATGTTATGATGCATGCATGTCTAGGGTACACGGTATGTGATTGAGAGGTAGGTAAGCTTGGTATTGATAATTGTATAAAAGAATTGCAAGATTAATATTCATGTTATATTATGAGGACTTGCGAGATTTGGATAGTCATGTTGGTGATTAGTGGAAGCTTAACTAAGTTAATGTTACCCTATATGTGATTATGTAGCATGCCATGTTAGCACATAGCCGTTTATGGGATTGGTTCATGCGATGGGGCAGGATTATGTAGCTATGTGCGGGTTTTACTTTGAGGAGTTATTATGGATTATGGATCATGGATTTGGGCAGGTGTAGTCCATAGATGATTTTGGCATGAGTTTATATTTTTGCGAAGCTACTATCGGTTATACTTTCTTTATTCTTCCTTGAGGACAAATGCATGCTTGTATGGACATATAGTTAGGCCATCTTTTACTGCTACACTACTTATTGGAACTTGACTTAGGAGAAACCATGTTATTCCTTTCTCCTTCTTTGTTAGTCAGGCGGTCTGTGTTGCTCGGGTGCGAGCAGGGGTTTGGGGTAGTGTAGCCGGGACATTGGTATCAGGGACGGGTTGTGCTGGATTGTGGTTGGCAAGATTTTGCGGTGACTGCAGACTTTGGGCGGTTGACCGGATATTTACTTATGCATCAGATTGGGTATCAGATTTCTCTAGTGGACGGAGAGTAGCGGTACCCCTACATTGGAGATCCTGAGTACAGTCAGTAGATCAGTTTTATTTCTGCTTTTGAGAGATTACTGTAGTGAGGTTATTACTTGTATTGAGAGCCTGTACACTGATGTATTATTTATTTCAGAATTACCTCCCTATTGAGTTCTGAGTTTTTGTATTTTGAGGATATTATATGATTATCATTTATGGGAGATGGACTTTGTATCTTCATTATTTCAGTTGTACAGATGGATGGTTTTAATTTTATCGCACTTTTATGGTATAGCTCTGATATCTATTTAGTTGTAGTACTTTTCTTGCAGGTAGGACGCTTCGCCTATGCGGGGTTTGGCATAGGTGGCGGATTTGTTGGCGAGCCCGGGTCGCAGTTTCGACCCCGGGGCGTGACAATACATGCACAAATCAAAGAGAAATCCCATAAATTCTGTGAACTAACAAAAAGTCCAATCTGTACACGAGTCCTCCAAAGATGGAAAATAAACTCCAAGAAAACTCCAGATTCTAGGTGAAATGGTAAATACCAAAGTTGTAAGCCTACCTATCGTGAAGATGTCAAACCAAAAATCAGCTCAAAACTCTAAGGAATGAGCTCTGTAAGGCTTCTGCACCGAAACGCGACGGAGTTGGCTGAAAATCTGCAATAATTGTGATGCTCCAAACTTGGGGAAGATGATGAAGATGGAGCTCCAATGTCCTCCAAAAAGCTCAAGGATTGTAGAGGAGAAGTAGATGAAGCTCTGGTAAAAATTCCTCCAAAAATGGCTGAGTCCAAAAGAGTGAAATGGTGAAAGAATAAGCCTATTTACAGCCCAAGGAATCTTTGAAAATTCCCAACTTTCGAGCCCTTGGAGCAAATTCGGGTGCCCAAATCTCCTAAAAGATTCTATTTGACGAGCGCCCGAATCAACCGGAGCCGTCCGATGCTGCCATGTGTCGCCCATCCGCGTCGCGCCTCTCAGTCAACAGCCCCGCCAATCAGGCGCCGCCACGTGTTGCCCTCATCCAATCGCGGCCCGACAGCGCAATCGTGTTCGGCCAATGAGGAGCCGCCACGTGGCACGCCCTATCCACTCGGCGCCCGCGCCGCTCCGCCCAACCGCACGCTGACACATTGCCCGTGCCTCGGTCGTCGCTCTGCGCGTACCGCGCCTGATGCGCCTGCCATTCCGGTGTTGCCACGTGTCCCCACCGCGCCAATGGGGAGCTGCCACATGTCCCCCAGTCCACGGCTCCCCCCCCCCCCCCCCCGCACCTGAGATACAGTAAAAACTTCTAGCTACCCGTTTTCGGGCGTCCAGATACAGAAAAATACATTCAAATAGTCGATTTCGAATGTTTTTTCGAGCTGAATCTAGAATCAATGTCCGTTTTGCACGAAACCACTTCTATCACTCGACGAAAGCACCCAAATAGGTAATCTTGATTCATTTTTCGCGCTGAGTTCATTTCTCGGGTCCGATTTGCACACAACCAACTCTAACAAACAGAAATAGGCCTCCATAAGCTGTTGATCACGCTATAATCATCAACAGGGATTTGGGTCTTCACAGGGCCCCCCCCACCCCACCCCCGACGGCACCGCCACTGGGGGCAGTACAGCCACAAGCGGCTTCTTTTACAACAGGGTACAGGCCGATGAGCCCGAACATCGACAACCAGCAGGAAGCCGCTGGGGTCTTACCTACTCCACCCCTTTCGTCGGTTCATCAACCCCATGCTGCGGGCAAGAAAGCTAGGGGGCAGACCCCGAATATAGGACCTGCCCAAGATCAAGCGGGTCAAGTCGCCCCACCTCCTGTAATCGTAAATCTGCCACAGACGGCGGTCTTGACGCCCCCGGCAGGAAGCACCGTGCTACATGCGCGGGAAAAAAATATAAAATAAACTTTTGGCACAAAGGCCAGGCTGACGATACGGCCAGTTCTCAGGCCCCCAATCCCTCGTACGGGGAGGTGGATTTGGGGCGCCCATACCAGGCCAATTGGAAAATATCGATGCTTAATAAATTCTCAGGTGAAGTAACTAAGAACGCGACTGAACAATGGTTCGCCTCTAGGGGACCAGCCCGATGGGGGGGGGGCGGTCATGATTAAAATATGGGAACGTCGGCTATAGAAAATAGAAGCTGATGCACGCAATGATGGAGCCGCGGCCGAGGGGAGGCCGCGATTGAAAGACGTAGGCGTAGGACCAATCGACCACGCAAATTGGGCCGATGAATCATGCGTCCGAGTGCTGGAGGAGAAGGTGCAGGTAAAACTCCGCGGTAAAACCAGCCGAATAACGGCAGGGGATAGACCCCCACCATGAATCTGATGGCACGAGGGGAGCCATTAGGCGAGGTCGTATCAGGGCCTCAGGAAAACGAGCCGGAACAAGAAGTCGGCGAAGAGGTAAATTCAGCCTATGCACCACAGGTCGAAAACTCAGCTAAGACGGCCGAGAAAGAAATCATGGGGGATTACTTCGGGGATTCACCGATTAAGAACGGCGAGAAGAATTTGGAAGTACAAGATCCTCTAGTCTAAGTTAACCTGGGATCGGCCGAGCAGAAACGGCCGACGTTTATCAGCTCGAAGTTTTCGGCGAAGCAAAAAAAAAAAGAGCTCGTCGGCCTACTTAAAAGCTACCAAACTTGTTTTGCTTGGAACTATGAGGAGATGCCGGGACTCGGCCGAGAAATCGTGGAGCATCGGCTCCCTATCAAAAAGGGATTTAAGACGTTCAAGCAACTAGCTCGTCGGTTTGAGCCAAGTATTGTATTAAAGATAAAAGAGGAAATAGAAAACTTTTTGAATGCCGGTTTCACACTGGCCCGTTACGTCGAATGGCTTGCAAATATTGTGCCCGTGAAGAAAAAGAACGGGAAACTAAGAATTTGCATAGATTTCAAGATTCTCAATCTGGCTATGCCAAAGGATGAATATCATATGCCGATAGCCGATCGATATGTTAATAGATGTCGCAGCCAGACATAAAGTCTTATATTTCATGGACGGTCACACAGGCTACAATCAGATAATGATAGCCGAAGATGATGTGTCGAAGACGGCTTTTAGATGCCCAGGTTCAATCGAAACCTTTGAGTGGTTAGTAATGCCCTTCAGTTTGAAGAATGCCAGGGCAACGTACCAAAGGGCGATAAACCTCATTTTTCATGATTTGATTGGCAAGTCGATAGAAGTCTATATCGATGACATTGTGGTGAAGTCGAGATCTAAAGTCAATCAATGGGCAGATTTAAGACTGGCTTTCTAGCGGATAAGAAAGTACAGTGTAAAAATGAACGTGTTGAAGTGCACTTTCGGGATATTGGCCAAAAATTTCTTAGGTTTCTTGGTGTATCAAAGAGGTATCGAGGTCGACCAAAATAAGACAAAGGCGATCATCGAACTTCCCGCACCGAAGACAAAGAAGGAACTGCAGTCTCTCCTGGGGAAGGTAAACTACTTAAGGCAGTTCATTTCTAACCTAGTCGGAAGGATAGAGGCCTTTAGCCCATTACTACGGCTGCGAGATCAGGATGAATTCGTCTGGGCCATGGAGCAACAGGCGGCGTTTGACAATATCAAGAAGTATCTCACCAACCCACTCATACTAGTTCCCCCTCGACACAACCGGCCGATGAAATTGTATATTTCGGCTGCTGAGGAAAACCTAGGGTGCCTTTTGGCTCAGGACAATGAGCGGAAAGATGAGTAGGCCGTCTATTATTTAAGTAATAATAGACGGCTGATAGATGTCGAACGGAGGTATTCGGCAATGGAAAAACTGTGTTTAGCATTGTACTTTGCATGCACCAAGCTCAGATATTGTGTGCTACCAGTTGAAGTATCGGTCATTTGCAGGACTGATTTGATCAAGTACATGTTATCAAAATAGGTGTTGAGGAGTAGGATCGGGAGCTGTATGCTCGCCTTGTCCGAGTTCTCACTAACTTACGTCCCGGCAAAGGCCATCAAAGGACAGGCGATAGCAGATTTCTTAGCCGATCACCCTTGCATCGAGATCTGCGAGCCGATGACCGACTTCGTCGGCTTACCCAGGTGGACCTTATTCTTTGATGGCTCCAAAACGATCGATTCCGCTGGAGTCAGGATAATGATCCGATCACCCAAGGGGAGAGAAGTCTGATTCGCTCTCGGGCTCGACTACGGCTGCTCAAACAATCAAGCCGAATATGAGGCCTTAATTATTGGCCTCGAGATCATGGACGAATTGGGAGCCAAAAATCTGGAAGTAATCAGAGATTCGCAAGTCGTTATCAAGCAGTTGATAGGCAGATACCGATGTGTGAGCCCAAATCTCCAAGGCTACATACAGAAAGCGGCCGAAGTGCTATGCAAATTCCATGATGTGGAATTGAGCCATCGGCCAAAGGAAAAGAACACAGCCGTCAATGACCTATCATAGCTAGCGTTTGGCAACAAAGAGCAGGTGGCGGCCGACCAGATTACCATTTATACCAGGATGCTACCTTTGGTTTAAGTGAAAGAACCGATGATCGCCCCGGTGGAAGCGATAGAGGATTGGAGACAACCTCTGGTGGATTACTTAAGTGATCCCAGCAGCCGAGCGGACTTCAAGACGCGAAAGAGGGCCCTCGGATACTACCTTTTGGACGGACAATTATATAGAAGGATGCCCGAAGAAGTGCTTCTGAGATGTCTCGGAACCGAGGAAGCATTACGTGTGATGGCTGAAACCCACGAGGGGCTATGCGGCTCCTATCTAGCTGGAAGAAGACTTAGATGGGCCACCCGACACTTGGAGTATTACTGGCCGACGATGCATGAGGATTGCATCAACTATGCCAAGGGGTGTCAAGAATGTCAGTTCCATGGACCAATCCGGCGAGTTTCGGCTTCAGAATTGCATGCCATCATAAAGCCATGGCCATGTAGGGGCTGGGCCATGTACCTGATAGACGAAATCCAGCCGAATTCTTCGGCATGGCATAAGTTCCTGATAGTGGCCGTAGATTACTTCACCAAATGGGTAGAAGTAAGATCAATAAGGCAGGCCACTCAGAAAGATATCATCTGATTCGTCGAGGAATCAATTCTGCATCGGTTTGGTTGCCAGAGACCATCACAACCAATCAAGGAACAATGTTTACCGGCGAAACTTTCATTCGATTCTTAGAGGCAAGGCAAATCAAGTTGCTAAATTCGTCCCCTTGTTACGCTCAGGCCAACGGACAGGCAGAGGCGATGAACAAAGTGATCATAAACCTGATGAAGCGGCACATTGGCAAACACCCGAGGAAATGGCACGAGAAATTGTTTGAAGTTCTTTGTGTTTGCCGAACAACCATCAAGACCGCCATAGGGGTCACCCCTTTTCGTTTGGTTTACGGACATGAGGTCGTCCTACCGGCCGAAATCATGATTCCGGCATTAAGGGTCAGAAAATAGGGCGATTTGAGCAACCAGGAATACAAGCTCCTGATGGACGAAGAGTCAAGTGAGACGTGCGAGGTTCGGCTAAAAGCACTCGATCACCTGCAAGCCTATCAAAGCCGAGTGCAAAACGTATATAACAAAAGGGTGAAAGCAAAGTCCTTCAGCGTCGGGGATCTAGTATCGAAATTGACGCTACCCATCAACAAAAAAGGTCGATCATACGAAAAGTGGTCTCCTAATTGGGAGGGACCATTCCGAATCCGCCAAGTAGCAAAAGGAAATTCCTACTACTTGGAAACACTGGAGGGATCGGAAGGCAACCAGCCGATCAACGGGAAATATTTGAAACACTATCACCCGTCGGTTTGGTAAGATGTGGAGTAAAAAGCATAAGAAAGCTTCACGTTCAAGGAACCGATGCATATGAGGACGATTGTGGACATCGAGATGCACGCCAAGTTTGGATTCAACTTCGACAATCACTCGAACGGCACGTTAGGAGATTGCCAAGGGGGTATTGTTGAGACCAAAATTTTTCGTCACCTGAGGAGGTGACACATGGCATATATTATCGGCTAAGGGCGTCAGCCGATAGGAAAAGCTGCCGAAATAAGGAGATCATTGCTTCATCCAGAATCAACTTCGACTAAAGACGAAAATCATGCCGCCCAATCAAGCGACGAGGAAGGCGAAGTCGGAGTCAATTCTCGGCTGCTCAAGACAAAGAAGGAAAGACTTTGAAAGGAAAGAGCGAGAGATTCGGGTGTGAATCTCATAACTGACTCCAGAAACGGCAAGCGACGCCCACTATTAGAAAGCGCCGAAGATCACGCTTCAGCGCGTCGATAAGGGGATGAATTTGGACCAAAAAATGGCTACTATCCTATTCGAGAAAGTTTGACTCAAAAGGAAGTAGTTGAGGAATTTATGATAATTCTCCCCAAATCACGCCGATTATTCAAATCGGCGATTATACACATGGTTTGGGAGTGTATTGTAACAACCAGCGTCGACAGGAGCAACTCCACGGTGGGAAGAGTCGGGAAGGTCGGTGGAAGGGTCGGAGGTGGAGGAGGCGGAGCAAGTTAGGAGCCTCAGGAGGAGCCTAGAGTAAGGAGAAGGGCGCAGAAAAGTAGAGGACCCAAGGAGGAGGGCGCAGGGAAGCCTCTGGAGAAGCCAGCAGTAGAAGAGTAGGTAGGGAATAAGCAACTGAAGAGGCACACTAAAGGATCCCACTGAAGGGGGCCTGCTAAATAGGCCCAACCCAAGGCCGACAAAGGTAACCAGCAGAGGCCCAACCCAAAGAGAGCCCGCTCAAGACCCATAGAAGCTCAACCCAGTAGAGGAGGCCCAGAATCAGATACACAGTGTAGGCTCGGTCCAGGCACAGTAAATAAATAATTACTGTAGTTAATCGAGTAGCTAATATACATAATTAGGGATGGACTATATATAGATAGTTACCTGAGATGTAAAGGATATCAAGAAAATTAATACAACCTTTCTACTCCTTTCTCAAGCTATCTCTCCCTCATCTTCTCTAGCTCTTTTCTCCCCCTCTATCTCTTAACTCTCATCTTCTTCTCCAACTTCTTCTTCTATACCTCTCTCCCATCTTTCCCCCTCTCTACCTCAATTTCTCTCTATCTTCTCCCTATTTCCCCACATTCTCTCTGCTCAAATTACCCATCATCCTCTCCGCCGAGCCGGCCTCAGAGTGGTCTCATCATCGGCAGCTGCGGATTGTCCGGGGATATTACATGTATAAATACCCGAACCATCAAAAAAAAAGAGGCCCCGCAACCTCGTAAACCAAAGGCTATCCCTGCTTTTCAATACCTTTCATACCTGTATTTATTGTTTTCCTAGATAACTTTATCGCATTTCCTAGGAGTAGATTAATTGTAATTGGCTACCGGTTCCCCTTGTAACCCTTCCTCAAGTAATACAATTTTTAATCGGCTCCTTAGCCGTGTTAAATCTCTGTCTCTACATCCCGGTTCGGCTACTCTAGCCAAACACACACACTCTCTCTCTACCTCCACATCCCGATTCGGCTAATCTAAGCCAGACGGTCGCAAGAGTTTGGTTGAGAAGAATCCGGCCAATCGGATCCCTCCTCTGCCCGATCGCTATTCCATTGGCACGCGGCGCATTCACATCTCGAGGGTCACCCCACGGGGCCGATCGACGACCGAGCCCGGTCAACGGTCAGTGCGATGTTTTCAGCCCCAACAATTAGTTATGAGATTATACTACATTCTCTCATTACAAAAAATAGATAAAATATTTCTATACTCATAACAATATTGCAACATTTTATATGTGGAATTCCATCGGTGTTGAACATCAAAAATATTTTTTTGTATTTTTGGCCTAATTGTCTTCATAAACTTTTAAAATCTTATTTTCTTAGACCAGAACTATGAATAAACATAATACAATTTTTTATTTTTTTTATTTGTGGACTAATTATTTTTAAACCTTCATGTACATATAAATTTATAATATGGCATGCACATTTATTATGAAATAATTTTCCATCTAAAATGGGATACAAATTATTTTTCAAAATTTGAACTGTCGTTCTATTATTGCTAATATTATCAAAACTAATTAAAAAAAAAATGGCTAATTTTATAAATTTGTAAAATATTTTCAATCGCTTGAGCAATATGAGTATCAGTGTGTGGAAACTCAAATTCTTGAAAACCAATAGTTTATCTTTGTAATATCCAGGTAGAATCAATCCAATATGCAGTAATGCATATAAAACTACGGTCATTTTGAGATGTCCAAATATCGAAAGTAAGTGAAATTTTTGAATTCTAATTTTCTGAAATATTAATTATATTTTATCTATATTCAAGAAATATTTTTATTGAGTCTTTATGATTAGTATTTCAAAGAGTTTTTTTATATGCGGGATTTAAAGTTGTTTTTACATAATATTTAAAATATGGGCATACGGCGAATGTACATGGTTGCTCTGCTCGTACAATATATAAAGCAAGTTCTCTTCTATTGCGTTCACGAGAATATTGGAATATATTAACTTCACTAGAAGTAAAAAAAACAAGTTGCGATTGTTTTGTTTTTTTACCTTCTTTTGCAAAATGTTTCAGTATATGTCGATTAAGATGACCCGTCCCATCAGAACTATCACAAGAATAATGAGCTTCATATACTATACAAACAGCTCGCAAAGCTTGTCCTTCAATTTCTTTGATATTGAAATATTTTCCCACTTCGTTTGTTCTTCGTTTAGACACTGTTTAGAACTTGTGTTTAAATTTTGTTAAGCTTGAGAGCTGTTACCACCTTGTGTAGAGTCACCCACTGTAATTTCTGATTGATTACTAATATAATACTCAGGAGTATGATCAATATAAGAAAAATTATTATGAGAAAATTCACCTTACATTATTATAAAAAATAAATACAAAATGACCAAAAAATAATTAAATAAAAAATATTTGAAAAAAAAAATAGAAAATTAAACCGTAAAAAATTAAATATTATTTTGAAAGTGCGATTGTGTATGGTGGGATTGTAGAGAGATTTTATAAAAAAAAAATTTGTTGAAAAAATTTTAAAAATTTTGTAAAGTAAATTTGTGAGAAAGAAAATTTTATTTAGAAAGTTTTGAAAGAAGAAATAATTAGTGTATGTAGAAGAAAATGAATGAAAAATTAGTTGTCGCGATGAATTTGAAGATTTGTAGAAATATTTATAGATGTAAAAAAAAAAAAAATTAAAATATAAAAATATTTTAAATTTTTTTGATCAAAATATTCTCTCTAAACGTCAAAAATTTAAATGTTAGTGAGGATATTCTAGTCATTTTAACTAAAAATATTTTTTAAAATTTTGTATAATTCAAATAGAATTAATTCGGAACGGTTGGGTTGAACTCTTTTTCAAGGCCAAGGGTCAGCCTCCCTCGGAAAAGATTGGGTTGAACTCTTTTCCAAGGCCAGCCACCAGAAAAGTTTATATAGGCCTGGCAAGGGCCAGGCCTATAGGTATGGGCCGTGCTGACGGCCCCAAAGGGGCAGCCCAGTACGGCCCGAGGAACTGGACCAGGCCGGCCTAGCACGGAAGCTACAGTAGTCGTGCCGGACCACAACACGGCCCAAAATCATGCTAGCCCGTTTTACACCCCTAAACACTGTCTCAACTCAACTCACGGGTCTCATCTAATTCCTATTGTTTATATATTATAGTATTTTAGTAATTTGCATGCAAACTTATATTTAAATATCTCCTATTTAAATTAAAATTAGAAAAAAAATTCCAACAATTAATCTATTCTTTACATGATGTACGAGGTGGTGAAGATAAAGTTTTAGATATTTTTTATTACTATATAGTATGGCTTGCAAGTTTTAGAAGAGTTTACAAACATATTGACGTAGAATACTTCAATTGAATATGTGGCACCATTTTTTTAAATAAGAAAATAGTATAATTCAAGAGCAAAATGATAATAATGATGATAAAAAAATAATAAAAATAATTTATCATAATAGGGTGAGCAGGTGATGTTTTATTAAGTGAACTTGATGTATGAGAAATTAGCTTAAAATCAAATGAGAAAATTCTTAGAAAAATTTCAATTCATCTTTATGTGGTTTAACACATTTTCCGTAGTTTAAAAAATAGCACTTTACTATTTTATGATATGATCTATTTTTTGTTTCACCATAAGAATCTACCATTAATTAAACATTGTAACAAAGTAATACCATTTGCAAATTATAGAATATAAAGTACAAAATATATAATGGTAATAAAAGTATAATCACAGTTAGTTAGGTGTTCACTGGGTACCAAAGAAATTAAAAATGTGCTTAACTATAGGGTGGCAAATTGAAATCAATCCTAAATTCTTTGACTTCGTAATTTCTGTCCGATAATTAAATAGGTTCTCATCGACTAGAGCAGAGAACCTGATCATGACGTCGTAATACTAAAGTAATCCTCGTATTCCAAGGTCATGCAATTACTTATTGGCCCTCTTGTTAAGCAACAAGCAAGTCTATTAGTATACTTACTTAAGAGAGTAAGGTGCTCTCAATCAAAAGGTTCCTTTGAAGTCAGAACAACTATTCGGTGCCCTATAATGCTCGAATAATACTGGGACATTTACCATGATGTACAATTGCAGGATTCAGCATCACATGGGCTAGCCCAATTTTAGAACATTTCAGGCTAGCAATGATTCCTCATATGCAGGGCAAACATAAAAAACAGCACGAAGGAAATGAATGTGTAGCATTTTCAACCCACGGCCATAGTAGAGATGTTTTGATTGGACCAAAATATGGAACAATAGTACCTTTTCTATTGTAGAAAAATCTCTCTTTCGGAACGGAACCGCAATCCTCTTTCAGCCAGCTGAAGATGCTAGCCAACAAATTAATGTGTATGCTCTGTTCCACAAAATGACTGAGAGGAGCTGTGAATAAAAACACAACAATGAAATAATATCATAATTTAGCATATTTAGTTACAACTACGATTGCCCCATTGCTCAAAAGCATCCAGCGGCCTTCCGCTCAGCCTTTCATGAGGGTTTTGCTGCCGCGTTGATCGTCGATGAGGTTAAAAGGAAAAAACAAAGGGCCATTATTTTCAGGCTGGTATAGTTTCAATTCAGTACTCAACCTTTCAGCTTTTTACAATTTGGTCCCTTCCTTTTCCGCATACAGCGTCCTACACTCGTGTCAAAATTTTCCCATCAAATTGAATATAAGTCTGCACAATCATCACATAGCATAAGCAACTAACTAATATGGCAACAATTGAAAGATTGGGAACTAAGCTAAAACCTCATAAAAGGTTGGGGACGCTTTGTGCAATTTTTCCCAGCAAGGTCGTAGCTGAGGTAGCACTACATCAAGTACGACTCAACAACAGTTCGTCCAAACTTCTCTTGGACATCCTTCGGTGTTTCAATCTGAAATATAGAGATGGGACCAAGAAAAGAATAATTTTTTATTTAAAGAATTCGGCGAAAAAAAATAAAGAAGATGAAAAAGAAATGGATAGAATACAATAATTTGCCCATACAGCATTCAGTGCTTTGAAGAGCGCTTTTATAACATTAAGGGGGTTCCTTGAGCCAATGATCTGCGAAGGGCACCCGACATGAATATCATTTCAACCTTCACATATATATATATATATATATATATATATATATATAGAGAGAGAGAGAGAGAGAGAGAGAGAGAGAGAGAGAGGGGAATACTTTTGACTTGACATTACAGAAACCAGCCAAATACAGTACGGTTTCGACAGTTCTGCCGGCTGCTTTAATCCCACTTCCCATCGGTCCAGGCCACAGATAAATCTGAAGTTTTGGGACATTATAGTTAACGTAAAAGCCAAACCGATTAAACATAAAATGACGAAAAGAAGATCGTCATAAATAAAAAGGAAGACTTGTGTAGAATTGGTGCTTACCTTAGTTTTCTCATATTTGGTATGAATTGCGTGCGCGATTGTGTGATCTTTATATCGCTCTATGTAGTGAAGGTTCTGGAAACATTTCTCATATGCCTGTAAACCAGAGCTATAGGTGATATTTGTTGATAAAATGTAAAATATTCACATATATTGTTGAGTAAGCATGTTAATATATTATATGAAAACTCGAAAGATTACATAGATGATGGTTATCTCATAATGTAATGTTATCGATACAATATTATTGTTCTGTCTCTGGGCACAAGCTAGTAAAATTATGTGGCAGAAGCAAAGTGTAGACTGCTGGCAATCTTTTGATTAAATGAACATAACGCATCAAGGATATACCGGAATTTCACTCAAATGAAATTTTTAAGAAACCAACTAGTTTTCTGGTACCAAAACTAGCCGGCATCCCAAAAATCTGGCTGAAAACTAAACTAATCAAAAGGAAAGCACAAATCAGCAAATCAACATTCCAGTATGAGAGGGTGAATTCCTTTCGGATAGAATTTGATAGAATCACCATTACTTAAAACACAGACGCTTCAAAATGAACAAAAAGAAATAAACTCAAACTGAAAGAAAATGAACTAAACTTAATTAGGATTAGGTGATCCTATTTCATGTCAAAAAGGTATATAGAAGTCATGTCTGCAATTAATAAACAAAAGGCCAACCGATCCACAGTTTACATTTTCAGAGCTACAAAATTATTACTCCAAGGCTCACTATATTGTGATCTTAACTTGAATATTTGGATCAAGTTGGCTTCTGTGGGAAGAGAAGAACCTCCATTTCATAAGAAAATAATTGGGTTTTAGTTATATAATGCAGATGCAGTTAAATTAAAATTTCACTCCTCGTTCCCAGCAAACTTTTTCTTTATGATGTAGAAACCTGAAATAAGTTTCTTGTGTTCCAATATATATCTGCCACCTGTCTTTGTGAGAGGAAAAAAAAATGAAAAACAAAAATCATTACAGAGAAGTTGAATCTCCTTAATAGCTAAATATTTTACAGAATACAACTCTCCCTCAACTTTTTTATATCTCTTAAACTATTGTCTCCAAGGCAGCACAACAAACAAAATAAACACAAAAATATGAAATTTAATTCGCTGATCGTCTACTTATATAGGCATCACATTTGATGCAACCAAAGAGATAAAGAAACTAGCATATATTGTCCTCCAAAATGCATCTACTTTCGTTCATCATACTTCATTCGCCAACTTCAGAAAACAAATATCTTTCATAACATTACAATTCAGCATAATAGTGAAATGTTGTCAGCAACACATAATTCATACTGATTGGATAATTTACTGATGCATGTCTTTTCATCTTAATTCATCAAAGTAGCGTTTACACTTCATTTGTAAAGCAACTAAATATGTTAAAGGATGTTCTTGTGTATGACCATTTTATATCATGATCAAAGTATGCAGGTTCATGCATTAGAACGTTAAATATGTAAGGCAGTAGATAGTGTGGTGATAACAATTTAGTGTTTATATATAAATTGAAAAACCACACGCAGAATGTAGTAGAAAGAAGCAGGGCCAAGTGAATTATCAAACCAGCAATACCTTATAAAATTAGGAGTGTCGTCCAAGGTAAAGCCAAATACTAAAGCAGAAAACAACAATAGCCAAAATCTAAATATTAATGACTTCTACTTGCAAATTTAATCTCAACACGAGCACCGGTGTTTTAGCAGGATAAAATTCACAAAAAAAAAAAAGAACCCCAGATCTGGCCACGACAAACAGCAATTTAAGTTGTATAAATTACTTTAAAATCCAAACATAGATTTGTAAGTACAAAAGGGTTTTGTAGGAATACCCTTTGAATAGCAATCTTTGCAGTTGGACCTTTAGCTTTAGCAAAACCTACTACTCCATGGTAGTTTCCAGTAGCTAACAATGCAGTGTACTTGGCCACTTGTCCTCCCTGAAGTAGAAGGAAAGCGTGATATAACAAATACCAAATAACATCAAGTGAATAAAACATCAGTAAAAAAATAAGATGCCTCACCTTTGTAACTTTACATGTTCGATTAACATCAATAACTTTCACATCAAAGCCCTGTTATATTGCAAATATGTCATTTAGATTGCAAAACAAAGCAGAACTAATTGCAGAAGAGAATATTTCACATCAAGAATTTTAGTGCATGTCTACATGTTAGCATCAAGCAGAAAAATTAAATGCAAAAGCAGCATACATTCTTTCATCATTAAAGTTCATGGATAGAACTTTATATCTTGACCATGGTTCAGACAGTCTGAATTATAATCAAGTCACTCTTTCAAATTCTTAATTCTATATATATTATCTCCTTTCAGAAAGACATATATATATATATATATATATATATATATATATATATATATATATATGAGTCCGGCTACTATACTATTAATAGTACCAAATTATTGGTGCTATCAAGTTTTCTACCCTTAGATCAACCCCTTTGATCATTTTCACCTGTTAGATTTTACTATTTTCCAACCACCTATTAAACCCAAGGGGCCCACTACCATCTCAACCACATTTCTAATTCAAGGGTTAAAAACTTAATAGCACCAATTACTTTGTACTATTAAAGTTAAAACTAATTATAGAACTCTTGTTCTCCAAAGAAATGTAAAAAAATTGACCATTATCACTTACTTTTCGATAGAGAGGTCTTCTCTTCTTGTCCGTCAAAGAATTTCGCTCCTCTACCAGATCCTTGATCTCTTCTTCCAAAGCTCTGCCCTTCTTGCCAAATGTATGATCCAACTCTGCTAATTTCTCCTCAAGTTTCTTTTCTATAGCATTGAGTTTCTCTATCAGAGCATCATCTCTCTCTTTCGCTTCACTAAAGTCTTCATCATCTTCCTCTAGGCTTGCCCCTTGGATCATTTGCTTCTCCTTCTCGAATCCAGCATTATCTACTAGATCATCAGGAGAACCAACTTGTTGGTGCTGGATTACTCCAAAATTTGCAGGATTATTGGGGTCATATGCTTCTTTGCATTCCATCAGCCTTACGGCTCGATTTAGCTTCTGAAGAAGAATAAACCTTTCTTTTCCTGAAGACTCTTTAAGGCGATTCATCATATCACCTATGACCCTATATTCCAGTGGAAGCTTCAAATGTCGCTGCTCGAATTTGTCAATTTTAGTCATCCATTTGTGAACTTCATCAAGAGTATCTGTCACAGTAGAATGGAAGTGAATAATGGAGTTAAATGGCATTAAAAAAGTAAAAGAATAGCGGTTTTCTTTAAGTGGTTAAAGATTGACTAGCTATAGCAGCAAAGTGATCCTGATATTTCCCCTAGCCCGAGCACATCTTGATAACACATAAGCAGAATCATGGAGGTCAAAACAGATCAGCTCATTTCAATATGTAGTATAAACCAATAGAATCAACAGAAGAGAGAAGAATATTTCAATCCCGACACCAATGTGAGTTATATTCACTAATCATATGGCCAAAAGAAGCCCAATCAACATCACAACACACATGCAAGCACATATGTTTTAGTCATTTTTTAACTGCTTTAGATACATATCTAAGACTGAATGGGCAAAGTATAAATGTGAGCATCTTCATTTGCAAACAATTCAGGAGCTATCCAGAAGCTAACTCTTCAAGGTATGTGACAAGCTGTTGCATAATCCTAACAAGGTAAAGTATGACATAATTCTATGTAATCTATAGTTACATGCAAATGCTGATAGGAAATGTAAAAAAACTAATCTAACCCACTAGTATCAACAACTTGTTGAGACTAAATCACTGACCTAAAATGCTTAAACCCAATCATACTAGAATGTAATGTTCTAAAACATAGTCCATTCTCTATCTAATATGGAACTATTGGGGTGTGGCAATCTAACTCCCTAAGACCTTGACGACCTCACCACCCACTAACACAGTCTAGGACCGCGAAGCAATGTTGGATTCTAGAGATAGCTCCAACAAGAGCAAGAGGTAGCATCCACCATATTCATGATCTGGTACTTTTGCCTGCATTGTAATCAGTTAACACACTGTTGGTTGGCAACTTGGTATGATACCACATGTAACAATGTAACCAAACAGACAAATCTTAGCAACTAGTTGGAACTGAACCACTGGCCCAAAAAAGCTTCAAACCTAGTTACTCGTTTTAGAGTGTTGTACTTGCATACTGTAGTACTCGGGAAATTCGAATTTAAATTCGAGCTTGAAATATAAAGAAAACCCTAAGGTAGTGTTTGGTTGCAGGATAAAATGGGAATAGCCTATTTTATCCTGCAAAACCATCCAAACACTAGGTAAAATGGGAATGTTAAATTATTCCCCTCTTAACGGGTTATCCAAGGATAACCCGTTAAGAGCTAACCCTGGGAAACCATGGAATTGGTTAATTCCACTGTTTATCCCAGGGGCAATGGGCGGAAATTTCAGAAGTTAGATTGATGCAGTTTTTTAATATTGAGTTAGATGGTTGCATATATTCAATTTAATTAATTATGGTATTAATTTTCTATACTTTCAATTTTGCTGTTACAAAATTTTTAATATAAATCATGATCATCAGATTATCACTTAAAATTTCAGTTAAAAAAAATAAAAATTTCACTTGCTGTTATTAAAACAAAAAAAAAAAATTGCTGTTATTAAAACAATTGACTTGCTTCAACCTGCTGTTATTAAAAATTTGCACTTGCTGTTACATGGTAATTGTGAGTTGCAATTGCTTCAACCTGCTGTTATTAAAAAATTGGTGTTATTAAAAAATTTGCACCTGCTGTTATTAAATAAAATGCTGTTATTAAAAATTACTGTTATTAAAAAAATTGCACTTGCTGTTATTAAAACAAAAAAAATTTTCACTATTAAATTTCAGTAAATCAAAAAAAAAACCCAAAATTTGAGTAAAACAAAAAATTTCAGCAAAACAAAACACTATTATTAACAAAAATTAAATTGTTATTAGTGAGTATTAAATTAACACAAAATTTAAACCAACCCAACATTTTATTCATGAGTTCACTCATGAAAAATGCTAAGGGCAAAATTGGTAATATAAATTTATAACTACCATATATTTTCACTATTCTTGCTTATTCTAAAAAATGAACCAAACACAATTTCAGCTTTTTATAAGAATAACAGCTTTACAAACCAAACACTATTTTTCTTTTATCACTGACTATCCCGGAATAGCACGCTATCCCAGGTATAAAAAAATTTATCCCCAAGCTTACAATCTCCGAACCAAACATAGCCTAAGTAATATATACACCGGTGTGTGAATAACCCTGAATATGTATGTTTAGAGGTGAATAGTGCTGACTTAAGTGAATAGTAACCTATCGAAAACTTCGGTTTTCGAACCTAGTTGGCTAACTGGACTTATCTGAGTCCGGAATCGACGATCCAAATAGTCGATTTGAACGGTCTCGTCGTTCTGAGCGCAGTGGCGCAGTCGAAATTTATGTTTGACAAGCCTAAGTCATCGAAAAGCATGTCAAACGGTAAAATTCACTGTATAAGATGGATTTTGAGATTTTAGAAAATCAAACTCAGCGAACTGAAATCACTACTCGATAGGTTTCGTCGAGCCGGACGTCGTGGTGGTATCCGTTTTTTCGTTTGACGACACTATCGCCTCGAAAAGCGTGAAAAACAGTGAAATATTGCATAATTGCACAAGAACCCCTATATTTTATGCTCCGTTTTGCATGCGACTTCTTGTGGAGGGGCTTCTCTGCAAGTTGGTGCTACAGCAGAGGACTGGGATTGAAGGGCGAAGAAGTGGAGGACATTTAGGCATTTTGTAGCATCCAACTCCCCAAGTTGGTTTCAACCACTACATGCATAAAGGGGGGGATAACTGCACCCTCTCCACGTAGCCCTCCTCCTCTGCCACGTGAATAGCCATCCTAACTTCCTTCCCCTCCATTTGAATTCGAAAATGAAGAAGAAAGAGTTCCTTCTTCTTGCACCCAAGAGGGTGAGGGAGAGTAGCATCTGAGTGTTGGGATTCCTCCAGACCACTTCGAGGATCTCCAGCAACCTCAAAGGACCCCTCCTGTAGAGCGCCGCCACCTCCCAAAGCCCTGGTTGCCGGAAAACGAGGTCCCAAACAAGTTATCCCTTGCTCTCGGGTTGGGTTCAAGGAGAAGGCACCAAACAAGTGAGACTTCCTCCCAGAGCTTTCTGAGGTCTACTCTTACTTCCAGAAGCCGAGCCCAGGGGATCCGGTGGTGTGCCGTGGCCGCGCGACGCCGATGGAGCAACCTAGCTTCTTCTTTTCTTCACCAACTCCGGCGAGGTAGGTTCTTCTCCTCCTCTTGGTTGCTTGGCCCGAGACCACTAGCAGTAGGTTCCTGGGTTCCTGGGGAGTCTCCCAGCCTAGCCCCGAAGCCGGGGAAATGCCGGATGGCCGGCGGTGGAGTTGCAGCGCCGAAAAACCGCATGTAGCTCCACCTCGAGCAACCGCAGCCCTCGATGGTTTTTCCCGAGAACAAAGATGCCCAGCTTCTTCTGCTGGACTTGTTCAAACCTCCCACCAAGTTTGGTGAGGTTTGATGCGCTGTGGAGCCCGCGGCGTCGTGCCCTAGTTTTGAGAAAATGAAGGCTTGGCCGAGCTTTTTGCTCCGGCGTCGCCGCCGCTCTCCGACGCCGGCAATGGCCTAAGTTGGCTCCACGAGGTCAAGAGGGACCTTATGGTACCCTTGCATGCGAGCTAGACCCTAGGGTTGAAGCTTCGCCATTGATGAAGCTTGGTTGGCCACAACAATGGCGGTCGACCATCCGCCGCCGGCCAGGCACCCAGTCCTTCCACAAATGTTGTAACTAAGCCATTGGTGTTGTTGGTTGCACCCGAAAGCCTCTGGTTGTGAATGACACCATGCTTGCTGTCCATGGTGGCCGCATGGCCTAGCTCCGGCCATCCGCCGCCACTGCGCGCCGGCAGCCGACCTGGCATTGCTCCAGGCAATGCCCTCAAGTTAATGAAGCTCATGCTTGCCTCAGTTCTGCTCCAGAACCTTTGTTCTGTTGAGTTGCCCATGCTTGAGTCCTTAGAGCTTGAGGGTTGGCCGAGATTGCTCCGACGATTGTTCCGGCCAGCAAGCAACCCTCGGATAGTGAGCCCTAGCACCTACTCTACCCCCTGAGCTGGATGCTCACCTCAGTTGAAAGGATGACTGAAGGGTTGGTAAGATCAAGCATGCTAAGCCCTTGGATGAACAGTGTAACTCCTTAAGTTATTCCAGCAGCTTTGTGGCTTCACTAGGGTGAGCCTCTGTGCCCCTTAACCTACTGAGAATGATGCTCAACCCTAATCAGGGTTTGGTGTGGTGGTTAGGTCAATTGGATGAGTTAAGCCTAATAGCTTAAGGAAAAGATGACCCGAAGTTGTTTTTGGGTTCCGTGCTGCTCCCAAATAGTGAGCACGGCGTTCAGTACATCGAGGCCCACCTACTGGTGGCCTCGGTTCAGTTCAAAGGTACTTAGAAAGTGAATGCAAGCTTTAAAAGGCAATAAGATCATGTATTTATGTAATTTTAATAAACCTTAGGGTCTTAACACAATTGTAACCTCAGGTGCTGTCTGGGGCTGTATGCCCATGATCTCTAAACCGTTCGTTGGAGATCCGACGGCTTTTGTTGAGCGGGAATTGGATTTCGGACCGTAAATCGGCAAAACCGCCGGTTTATCGGCGACTCGGCGTTAATCGCGCAATTCGAGGAATTGCGGCGATTAAGCATTGTTGTCTGATGTTCCCAGCATAATCCTGGAGGATCCAACAGCCTTGGTCTATTGTTGGCGACTTCCGAAAACCAAAAAGGGTTTTTCGGGGGTATTTTGGTAATTTTACCATCGGTCGAGTTCAGTGATGCACCAAGCAGTATGTTATTGCCCGAATGTCTTCAGTGAAGCGTTCCGGGGCTGCAAGTCAAGTTTCGTTAAATTCATAAACCCATAAGGGCGGATCGGATCAACGTTGACCGATCGGCGAATTCCCAGCAAATTGCGGGAATTTGGAAAAGGTCCAGGTTTAAGCTTTCTGTGTATAGTGAGTCTATGGATTGGGTATGTGTGAGTCCGTTTCTGATCAGTATACATGATCCAGGTCCCAGCAATCAGACTCTTGCCCGCGAGCCTTCCAGCAGAGAGTTGGACCGCCTACATTGAGGTGGGTTTATCTTCGGTCCGGACTTTATCATTTCGGCCCTATGGGGTACCATAGTAGGTCGGACCCCTGTATTTGATGTTAGCCTTGATCCTATGGTTGAGCCTTTCTACTTGCTTTCATTCCAACATTCAGTATATATAGCTATGTAACCTTGATCTTACAGTTGAGCTTTTCTTTATGCTTCCTTCTCAGTACGTAGTATATATAGTGATATACATCTGGACATATGCCATGCTTGCTTGGTCACTAGCTTAGTTGTATCAATATTTTCTATTCTTTTACTACATGTTAGAATAGGAGTTCAGCTTCAGTTATACAGTTCAGTTATTCAGTTTCAGTTATTCAGCTTCGGTTGTTTAGTTTCAGTTATACAGTTTCAGTTATACAGCATCAGTTGAGATTACAGCTTTCAGCATCCCGATTGGGATTTTCCCGGCTTTCGCCGATGGTCTGGTCTTTAGACCGTGTAGACCGTGAGTTGAGCATCAGCATTATGATTGCCATAGAGCCGGCTTTTAGTCACGCACACCCGCGGATTAGCTACCCGCAATGGTGTTCTTTACCGGTAGAGAGGTCGTCACATCGACCCGTGAGCCCAGAGAGTTCACACGGATGTGTGCAGGGTTATGATAGCAGCATATTGGTGTACCGAGGCGGTATTAGCCTGAGATCCTTGTGACCAAAAGTGGCATGAGATTGGGTATATTTGTGGTTACAGCTTTGACGCATTATATTATTACACATCTTTATACCTGCTCTGATTTATAGCATGATCTTGATCTATGTGCATTGAGATCGACCAAGTTTACCTGATTGCCAGTTATAGCTTGGTCAGCTTCATATATGAATACTCTGCTTTATTGATTAGCACATGATTGTTAGTACTCTAGATTGCAGCTTTAACAGTTATGCATTATCATACCTGCCTGATGTACAGCATGATACATTGATATTGTCCTGATTTATCTAATGATTAGTTATAGCATGTTCAGCTTCCTTCATGAGTACCTGCTTTCATTTCAGCATGATCAGTATCTAGCTTTCAAATTATAGCCTGTTTTACTATCCGCTTATTACTGTACCCGATAGGTACGACTCGCTATTTCTCGGCCCGTCGTGCCCACTGGGATACATTTATGTTGTATCTCACACCCTTGGGTGACCATTTTTCCAGGTCAGTCAGGTGCTGAGATGTCGGGACGATCCAGTGAGCTTTCGCGATAGAGTTGTCCCCTGTTATCGACCACAGAGGCCCAGTGCTTGTGTTTACAGTTTCAGTATCATGATTTATTATAGTTTGGAGTTGTTGTGGATTATTTGTCTTATGGACTATGGTTATGCCAAACCTTGTGGATGTAAATAGATGTAGAGAGTTTATGTTTAACATTTACTCCTCTGTTTGATCATTTGTACTTGCCTAGCCGAGCATGTATAGGGAAGGCTCTGTCCGTCTGGACAGAGGATTCCCTGTGCATGTGGCGGTCTGTCCACGTCCTGAGTTTCAAATTTTAAACTCAGATTTATAAAAAAAATGAATAAATAAATAGACTGCTTTTTTTGAAACTCGGGGCGTGACACATACCTAAAGTACAGCCTATTCACAATCCAATATGAAACTATTGGGATGCAACCAAAGATTTAAGTGTCATGGCATGGGGTCGTATCAAAAACATGCTGGCACGGTACGGCACGATGTGTGCCAAGCAGTGCCAATGAGTGCCGGTCACAAAAACTACAAGTGTGCCGACACATAATGGCATGAAATATTTATTTTCTTTAGCAGCAAAATTTTCTAATTGTTTATTATGTATCTTTATTAAATCTTTTAAACTTTATTGAGAAAATTACTTAGTAAATTAAAGATAAGAGGGTTTTGAATTGTGCCATCGGCACGGGGGTTGTATCGTGCCGGTATTTTGTTGGCACGATACGGCACGGTGGATACAAACCGTGCCGATAGATACTTAAATACTTGGATGCAACTATGACGCCCTAACTTCCCAGGGGTCACCCATCCTAGAACTATTCTAGCTCTAGCACGCTCAACCCTCTTAACCTCTTGGGCCTAACCACCATCCAAAATGCTATAGCCGGGTTAAAAAATTTAGCCCTATTTATCTCATATATAGGACTATTTTAAATTTAGAGGGTGTCACATTCCTCCCCTCTTTAAGCCCTGGCGTTCTCGTCAGGCTCAGGCACACTCACAAGCACTAGGCGATGTAAGACTCCTCTCACTAGCCTTAACCGACTTTGTGGGGAGCCGCATTCCACTCACAACAGTCATTAGCCCGAGAGTCGTGCTCTGCCTGCTATATAACCAAGGCTCAGCCGAGACTCATCTCACATTTCTGACTGGTGATTGGCTCTGATACCAATTGTAACGACTCGGCCAACTAGCAATAATAACTCGTTGGGCCTAAACCACCGGCCCAAAATGCTTAAGCCCAGTTACTATTACTAGTGTCCATGGTCTCTTATAAATCCAATCACAACCTCATTCTCATCCGATGTGGGACTATTAGGGTGTCACAAACTCCCCCCGTTTAGACCTAACGTCATCGTTAGCCCAAACACACACACAACCCAAGATCAACAGACGATGTGAGACTTGTCTCGCTAGCCTTGTCATTCAGACCCTTGGCATAGCTCATCACCTTGTCTTTGAGACCCTGGCTCAGCTGAGACTCGTCACACACTTCCGGCTGGTGATTGGCTTTGATACCAAATGTAACGACCCGGTTTCCCAAGGGGTCACCCATCCTAGAACTACTCTAGCTCTAGCACGCTCAACACTCTTAACCTCTTGGGCCTAGCCGCCACTCCAAATGCCATAGCTGGGTTAAGAGATTTAGCCCTATTTATCTCATATATATATAGGACTATTTTAAATTCGGGGGGTGTCACAGCAATAGAAAATGATGAAAGTTCTCTTTCTATTTAGGCTATGGAATATGATAGAAATTAATGAGAATTTTATTATTTGCGTAAGGTAATCTAGAATCTATTTTGGCCCGCCAAATTAAATCACATATGAGAATAGTCTCACATGGAATAAAATTACTAGTTTAGAGGGTTGATATATACTACTGGACTCAAGCCTATAAGCTTAAGTTCTTGGGTTGGATGGGTTTTAATACATACGCCACATCCTTAGATCATGCGGGCCTGAACTGGACCAAAACTACAGTTACGATTGGTACCAGAGACGACGGCTAGAAAATCCCAATTACTCATCTAAAATGACAGTGTGATCGGTTTGGTTGCAATCGTGGACATGATGCGCTCGCAAAAGATGAGTCGTGGTAATGTGATATGATGGTTTAGTGCACTCTGAATAGCCAAGCCTAGAGATCAAGCCAAGGAGGCCTGACTTCGTACAGTGGTATGATGGTTTAGTGTACTCAGAAAAGTCAAGACCATAGAACAGGCCAAGGAGGCCCGAGATCACGCGTAGGCTCAATTGAGTGGGTTAGCAGTGGAACAAAAAGAAATTGAAGGGCACATTTGGAAAAGAGCCAAGAGTGATCTGGTACCATGCTTGCGAAGTAAAAGATTGGGTTCATGGGGGAGTTCATTGGTTCACATGTAAAAAGATTCACATGTGACAATAGTTTGGCATGAGATAAGAAAACCTTAAGAGATATGAAATTGATATATACTAATGGACCCAAGCCGATAATCTCAAGCTTTTGGGTCAGATCACTTCTAATAGACATGCCACATCCCGAGACCCGAGTTCACACAGTTTTGGACTGGACCGAAAGTACCTTAACAATTCCCTAGTTTAGGAGATTAGTAAGAAAAGACTTGAGTTACAGTTGTTAACTTTGTTAAAGTTAATCTTCATGTATATCTGTTTAGAGGCATGAAAGAGGGGAAGCACAGACCACCATGGAAATGGTTCAACAAAGGCATGAATATCCATAGCAAGTAAAAACACAATAATTGTCTTATTTGGTTCCATTATTATTTTATTTCTATTGATCTAGCCGAGCGAAAGCTCTCTCGTTGGTTGAGTTAGTTTCACTTTTGACTTCCTCTCTTGTTGTTGATTGAGCCCAGCTACCGTTTTCCTATCCTCTTGATGAGCCGACAAGAAATCTACTATTAATGCTTCAGATTAAGTTACATCGCAACCCTATAATTCTAGCTGAAAGGAGAAAATCAGATAAACATCAAAGTGGAGCAAAATAACAGCAAACTTCATCTAAAAAGTTTTGCTTTGTTGTATGGCATCCAACAAAGAGTAGCTTGAATCATTTCTCACAATTCATTTTCTTCTCTTCCTTCATCAATCATATAGCAGAACGAGGACCTTATTTCTAAGTGTCATACTATTGTACACACAACTGCCTATGCTAGGTGTCTCAGCCTATGTTGTTGAATCTTTAATGATGACATTACTTGTTTGACTACTGATTTCATTTCAAATTCCCTCAGCCCACTCTTTTCATCTAAAATTTGACCAAAGGTGGAGTTGATTTTTTTTACTTCTACCCTCATTGCCTCATCTCATGGTCTTCAAGTTCCAACTCAAAACTGAAAATTCATCTCATGCAAGCTTTATGTAGGTCCACATTAAAATTATGGTAGTAGGAGAAGCATATCAATTTCAGCATCGTAGAATTTTGACATGGGGACCATACCAGCCTCGGCGAAGTTCTTGAGGAGCTCGGCGTGGCGCTTGCACTTCCTGTCGAACTCGTCAACGCGCTTCTTGATCTCGTCGGGGGAGAAGCGCTCGTCGTCCTCGTCGCTATCCGAATCCGTGGGCTCCCAGAACATGTCGAAGGCGCTGTCGGCCTCCCTCGCCCGCTTCTTCTCCAGCTTCTTGATGAGCGGCCCCACTCCCATGTAATCCTCCTCCTCTTCTTCGTCGTCGGCGGCGACGTCGATCCCGGCCTTCCTCCTCTCCTCGCGCTCCTGCTGCCGCTCCCGCTCCGCCTCGGCGAGGAGCTCCTGGACGACGCGGTCGCCCATCACGGGATTGGGATTCGCGGAGAAGGGGCGGGAGGGGAGGAGGCGGAAGAAGGGGGAGGGGGAGGAGTGATTGTAATAGGGTTTTGGGGCGGAGAAGGGGCAGGGATGGGAGCGCAGGCGAAGGCGGAGTAGAAGAGCCCACGGGGCCTTCCCCCGCGTGGCTCCGGCCGCGGCCATCGATGCAGCGGCGGCGGTGGCGGCGCTGCAAGGAAGGAGGAAGAGAGAGAGGGGCGGATGGGAAAAATGATTGTGCTGGTGCCTTTTAAAATCCTTTGAGAGAAGCAGGTGCTCGTCAGTTTGGAGCCCAATAAAATCCCTTTTGGGCTTTACATCTTAATCTCACTGATTTAATAATTAGACTGTTATTTTACAGATTAATAAAATAACTAATAAAATTTATTTTATTTTAAAATAAATAAAATATAAAATATATACTTTTTGAAGGTTTACAAGTAACATTACTTAAAAATTTTAAAAATAATTACATATAGCTCCTGTACAAAATTAAATTACAAACATATTTTAGAAAAGTTTAAGTAATCAAGTATTACTATGCTGATTTATCATTGCTATTTTTTATTTATTTTTATCAGTTCAGAAATAAAATGGCAAAATATAATAACAGTTAAATCTAAATATATATTGATGTATATAACAATAGGCCAAAGTATGTAAGCTACTAAATCTAAACATTTGGGCAGTCCGCCCAATAATAAATAACTAGAATTGATAGTTATAGTTTAGGGTGTGTTTGGTTTCCCATTAAAGTTATCCAAAAACACTTTTTAGCCTGAAAATAATTTTTTTGATATTTTGATTTGTTGAAAAGTTTATCCTACATAAAATAAGTTCTTCGCGAAACTTACCAAGCCAACTAAAAGAATCATCTAATGTAGCTTGTTCAATTAACATTTTGTTAACTCTGTAAGTTTCACGAAGAAACTTATTTGATGTAGAATAATCTGTTGCGAAAAAAATATTACTCACATTATTGTATGTCTCTAAAAATTTTCTTATCTTTTCATATATTTCCTATTGATCTTCAAAGGACACCATCTATAACATGGATCTCTATTTGCATATTCACCTAGAACCAATTTATAATAAAAAGAAGCAATTTGTATGTTGAGTTCCATTTAGTAGAAACATCACTTGATAGCTCTCTTTCTGTAGAGAGATTCAACTACTTAGTAATTTCACTAAATTTCAAAAGTTGACCAGAATATTTCTTTAAATATTTTACTTACTCTCTTATATTATAAATGATTTCATCAATCTCTTTAGGGTCATTTTAAACTGTCAAGTTCAAGACATGTGCACATCATCTAATATGAAAAAACATGCCCTTAAAGTGAAGCCTATTTCTCCTTCGGAAGTTCAATATTAAACTTCTAGTTGCTACGTCTTTACTTGAAGCATTATCTAAGATGATTGTAGACACTTTATCTTGAATCCCCCAATCTAACAAGTAATCAGAAATAGTATCGAAAATAACAAAACCAGCGTGTGGTGGCTCTACCTCAGTGAAATTAATGACACACTATTGCAATTGCCACTTTGAATTTATATAGTGAGCAATAAAAGCCATATACTCGATTGTTTGCTTGAACATCCAACAATCACATGTAAGTAATATTTTATCAACATTCTTTAGTACATTTTTTAATTTCTCCTTTTCAGTTTTGTAGAATTTTAAGCACTCATTCTTAATAGTGTTTCTAGTCACCTTTTGAAAATTAGAATTCAATGCCTTACACAATATATTGAACCATGTGTGCTCAACTATAGTAAATATATTCATGAACTATAATCATTTTTTACTATTATTTCTCCTTTTAAAGGTGTCGTAAGATGCAATAGGGCCACCATAAATTGGTGAAAATTCTATCTTATTATCTAGAGCTTCACTTGATATAAAATTGATTAAATCTTGATCTTTAGGCTTATTTTTCAAGTAAAAACGCTCATTCATATGCCTTTTTAGTTGTGAGGTGGTGCCCGTCTTTGGTTTCGAATACTTATTTGTACAATATTAGCATTTAATCTTCTTCACTAAAACTTTATTCTCAAAAACTTCTACTTCTTCAAAACATTTCCAAACCTTAAAAACCTTTTTACGAATTTTCTTTCCATCTAGTTCAATTTCAATCTATTCGATATCATTATTATCAGTTGCTTCATATTTCTCTTGAGTATCACTTCATTCATTAGTGCCAACAATAGATGTTGATTGTGGAGATAGATGAGGATGTGGCAAAATTGGAGAAAACATAACTAAAAAATATATATAGAGAGAGACAATGTCACGCTCCGAGACAGTCAATTTGGTCTGTTCGGGCACGCCAACAGATCCATCAATCGAGCATGATCTCTATATACCCGAAAGGAACAATAACCATCTCAATTATACAACATACCCAATGAGATACACTAATATCAAAGTAAAACTAAATTGAACAACCAACTTTAAATATAAATACAAGTGATAAAGTTGGAATAGTAAATACAAATGATAAAGTATCCAGCGGCCTTCGGCTCCGTCTTTCATGAGGGTTTTGTTGCCGTGTTGATCGTCATTGAGGTTAATAGGAAAAACACAAGGCCATTATTTTTAGGCTGGTTTACTTTCAATTCGGTGCTCAAACCTTTCAGTTTTTACAAGTTGGTCCTTTCTCTTTGCGTATATAGTGTCCTACACTTGTGTCAAAATTTTTCCATCAAATTGAATATAAGTATGCACAATCATCAGACAACATAAGCAAGTAACTAATATACCAACAATTGAAGGATTGGGGACTAAGCTAAAACCTTATAAAAGGTTGGGGACACTTTGTGCAATTTTCCCCAGCAAGGTCGTAGCAGAGAGTTCGTATGTGGTAGCACTACATCAAGTACGACTCAACAACAGTTCGTCCAAACTTCTCTTGGACATCCTTCGGTGTTTCAATTTGAAATATAGAGATGGGTTCAAGAAAAGAATATTTTTTTATTTAACGAATTTGGCAAAAAAAATAAGAAGAAGAAGAAGAAGAAATGGACATAATAAAATAATTTGCACTTACAACATTCAGTGCTTTGAAGAGTGTTTTTTTAACATTAAGGGATTCCTTCAGCCAATGATCTGCAAAGGGCACCCGACATGAATATCATTTCAACCTTCACACACACACATAGAGAGAGAGAGGATTACCTTTGACTTGACGTTGCAGAAACCAACCAAATACAGTACAGTTTCGACAGTTCTACCAGCTGCTTTAATCCCACTTACCGTTGGTCCAGGCCACAAATATATCTTAAGTTTTGGGACATCAGAGTTAACGTAAAAGCCAAACAGATTAAACATGAAATGATGAAAAGCAAATAGTCAGAAATAAAAAGGAAGACTTGTGTAGAATTAGTGCTTATCTTAGTTTTCTCATATTTGGTATGAATTGCATGCGCAATTGTGTGATCTTTATATCTCTCTATGTAGTGAAGGTTCTAGAAACATTTCTCATATGCCTGTAAAACATAACTATAAGTGATATTTGTTGATAAAATGCAGAATGAAAATGCTCACATATATTGTTGAGTAAGCCTGTTAATATATTATATGAAAACTCGAAAGATTATACAGATTATGGTTATCTCATAATGTGATGTTATCGATACAATACTATTGTTCTATGTCTCTAGGCACAAGCGAGTAAAATTATGTGGCAGAAGCAAGTGTAGACTGCTTGCAATCTTTTGATTAAATGAACATAACGCATCAAGGATATACCGGAATTTCACTCAAATGGAATTTTTAAGAAACCAACTAGTTTTCTGGTACCAAAACTAGCCGGCATCCCAAAAATCTGGTTGAAAACTAAACTAATCAAAAGGAAAGCACAAATCAGCAAATCAACATTCCAGTATAATAGGGTGAATTCCTTTCAGATAGAATTTGATAGAATCACCATTACTTAAAACACAGACGCTTCAAAATAAACAAAAAGAAATAAACTCAAACTGAAAGAAAATGAACTAAACTTAATTAGGATTTGATGATCCTATTTCATGTCAAAAAGGTATATAGAAGTCATGTCTGCAATTAATAAACAAAAGGCCAACGAACAAAATCCACGCCCCACCCCCAATCCACAAATCAGCAAATCAACATTCCAGTATAAGAGGGTGAATTCCTTTCAGATAGAATTTGATAGAATTACTGTCACGCCCCGGCGTCGAAACTGCGACCCGGGCTCGCCAACAGATCCGCCGCCCATACGGGAAGCCCCGTATAGACGAAGCGACAACCTGCAAAAGAGCATCTATACTATACAGATATCAGAGCTGAAAGTAAAACTGCCAGAAATAAAAACTATATACAACACAAGTCCTCACCAAAAGTACATAAATCTCTCGAGCAGTAAAATAAATACAACTCAAAACCTCACTACAAAGTTCTCTCAACAGGAACTCTCAAAAGTAATAAGGGTACAACTACTCTCTGGACGATGACTGGTAGGGAACTATCTCGCGACTCCCTTACCTCGATCAGAAGAAGTAGCAACAGGAGCAGCAGGAACCGGAGTAGAAGTCCCTGTGGGAAAATACACCACGACGGGTGTGAGAACTACGTCCCAAGTAGTTCTCAGTGGGTGCCGCCAACAAGCCCGACGGTCTGCCCACTAAGTCTACTAGAGGCATAAAGTAACAATATAATACTGAAATGAAAGGCTGGAAAAGTAACTCTACAGCTACTATGCCTCTATCTAGATGCTCAAGAAAAGGAACAGATGGAACATGATGCATCTACTAACACACACAGTAAACTCACCAAAATCTATACTGACTGCCTCAAGGGGTCCAGTCAAACCTGCGCCTACCTACTGCCGCACATCCTCAACAGGACGGGTCTACCGTAGGGTGTCCGTGACTGCCACTAACTGGCACGGTCAGAGGGACGGCGTCGACAAGTCGCGATAGCAAGTAACAGGCCCAACTCCGGAGTGGCTCTCGAGAGGAGCGACCCCACCGAGGAAAGTATCCGCGTATCTCTGTCGAGCTCAAATATGGCTCATGCAGGCTATAGTCCAAACCACGATCAACAAGATCGACCAACAACACCAACTCTCAACCACAAGCTGGAAGTCACACAGCAGGGGCCACCGTCCACCAGACGGCTCCCACAACAGAACACTAAACTCTCCAGAAGGACCGACACCATAAGGGTTCGGAAACCCGATAGACCGGTGCTAAGAACCCTATCAAACAAGAACAGACTCTAGGCTCCGACTATCGAAGTTCCCGATCCCTTATAGTTCGGGAAAGCAATAATCACAGTACAACTCGCAGAAGACACCAACAGGGCCCGAAAGTCCCGGGTGACCTACACCTACAACCCTATCAAACAAGAACAGGTTCCAGGCTCGGCCCCCGTGGCTTTCGTCCCGACAGAGGAACGGCCCCTAGAACCCAGACCACTCGAATCCTTTCGAGTGGGGAGATTTACCAGAAAAGGTGACATTTGTTATTGAAAGTCATTTTGATCTAGAAGAAATCCATATTTAATGATTTTAGTTCTTTTTAGGAAAACAGTTAGAAAAATAAGTGTTTTACCCAAACCCCGAAGGGCTGATGCCTTTGTCCAATCAAACAAGAACAGACTCCAGCGGCCCTTCGATGTTTGGAAGAAAACATTGGTAAACTAAAAATCATGTGTATGTCAAAAAGGGTCCTGGGTTCTAGGTCCGGCGATCACTAGAAAACTACCGCCACTAACACAGTGGCGACAACCCAAACAGGGGAAAACCAGATCTCCCGGGTCCACCGTTTACCCCAAACGGTTCCCGGTACAGACAAGCGAACCACTGCATCTACCAGACTCCACTCTGCTCCCAAGCACGAGTGCAAATGCATCCCACACTAAAAGAAGTCCCGACCGCTCGGCCCACTACCCGGGCGAGGATAACACTAAGTCCAGGAATGAAATATAAAGTGTGGATGTCTAAACATAAATAACCCTAGCCCAAGTGAGGGTTTTCTACTGGTCTGGTTACACATGCAACATATGACGGGGGTGCTAGGTCAGGTTCCAAGAGAATAAAATATTTAACATGTGGTAGGAAGCAGAAGAGATCATACGATCATCAGATAATTACAAGAATAATAACATTCGAATTCTAGCATGCTACCCAAGTCCAATCACTATTATGCATGATTCTATATCAATAGAATTAGAGCACAGTCCATAGATCTTGAAAGCAAGCCACCCACCTGAAACGCTAACTGTCCGGAGTCGTACAACTGAGAAAACCAGGAAAATAACAGCTCTATGTCCAACAGGTTCAGCACAGTCCACAATCCCTCCTGGGTACAATACAAAGTCCACAAATACACATCAATTCCAAAACTGCCCATAAAAATATACACAGAATTTCAGTCCCAAAGATGTCCCTTTTTCACCTGCTGAAAATGCCTAGAAAATTCCCAGAAAAATATCACAGCGATCCTCGTGGTGATATCTTCGAAACGGTACACTGCACGCCCAAATCCGAGTTCCGAAGGTCAAGATACAAATTCGGCAAGGTGGTGTACTCGAAAGATTTCTGCACCAAAACTGTAGCACTGAATACAGGAAAAGCGGGATTTTCACCTCCAATAGAAACTCTAGAAAAATCCCAGAAAAATACGAGCTTGTTCCTTGTGATCTGTAGATGAAAAACTTGTATAAGAATGCCTCAATCCGACGCTCGTACGCAAAGATACGGCCACAACACTCTGCTCTGTCACAGAAATCCACACAGAAAAAGGGGTCACTGTGTTGCCTCGGGATCCGTGCCAAAACCTCGAAACGGGAAGGTCCAATCCAAACGAAAGATGAAGCCCTACCTCTTAGGAGTCTGTTGGCACAAGAATCACAGAAAAAGGATCTCGGGGTAGACCAGGGGAGCTAAAACACTGCTGCTGCGCCGAAGAAGAACACAGGAACCACCACGTCGCGCCGCGCCGCGAAATGGAGAACCTCGGGATGCGTGCTCCTAAAATCCTAGAACTTGGCAGGAAGATCAAGGATTAAGAGGTGAACAAATCTCCTTAAGGTGGCTCGGGCAGATGATGCGCAGGTTGAGAGAAAAAAGCCAAAGAAGAGTGCTCGGGCAGGTATTTATAGTGCTGGAGGAACAATTGGAAAAATACCCAATAAGTCCGAAGTTTCGGGCGCCCGGAAATTTCCGGGCGCGCACAGTGCGGCCCGGCCCACTTCGCGCCATCGGACGGGATCTCCACTTCATCCGACCCGCCTCGGAGCCCGCCACGTGTCGCCCGAACAGGCGATAGCCATGCAAGCCCTGCCAGCGCCCGCCACGTGTCCCGGCCCGCGTCAACGCGGTGGTTGGCGCCCGCGAATCAGCGGGCGCCACGTGGCACTGCCCACGACGCCCCTCACCTGCCCGCGTACGGCACCTGCCCCGCGGTACGGCGCCTGCCCCCGACACCTGCCCCGCGCGCTGCGTGGACCGCGCGCTCATGCGCTCGCCAACCGGGTGCTGCCACGTGGCGCGCCCCCGGTCCACGCCTCCCCGCACGCACCCGCGGACCGAGCGCACCTGAGCCGCCCAATCAGGCGCTGCCACGTGGCACGCCCCCGGTCCACGCGCCCCGCGGTGCACCCCGGTCCTAACCCTTGCGCTCCGTGGACCCGGCCGCGTGCGCCGGCCAATCCGGGCCTGCCACGTGGCACCCCCGCCGGTCCACGGCTCCCCCATGCACCAGAAATCCAGTAAATTTTCCGGGAATCCGTTTTTGGGCATCCGGACTCAGAATTTGGCAAACAAAAAGCCATTTTCAAGCATTTTTTCGTGCTGAATCCATTTTCGCTGTCTGTTTGGCCTAATTCTTTTTCAAAATTCCGGCAAACCCAGCCGAAAGCCAACACAGCTAATAAAACCCTACAGGGTCCATCTGTGGCATCCCATTGATGCACCATGGGCCAGATACACCAACACCAGGTGTTCTAATAGTGGATTCATCGAAAAAAAGCTGCATGGGGTTCGGGGGTCCTACATCCTCCCCCACTAAAAGAAAGTTTCGTCCCCGAAACAAAAGCACGCCACAACAACAAAACTAAAACAATCAAAACAACCAAGAACGCAACACTAAACTAACAAGAAGGATACGGCTCCACCAGCAGGAAAGTCATCAACTTCAACCCTCGATTTAGAAAACAGCTGAAATTAGCGAAAAGTCCGAAAATTTCGAAAAATCAGTGCCTTCGCCCCAATCAAACAAGAACAGGTTCGGGCACTGTCTCCATTTCTGGAGCAATCTTTCAAAGTTTTCGTCCTGTTCGTAAATTTCAGTACAAGGCGAGAAAAGGGAGAGAAGTGTTGGTGTCGTTCCTACTGTGGCCACAAAAAGAAAGCTATCACTAACCGAGACTCCTAAGGACATAACCACTAGTCCTAAACATCACGTCTGCTCCCGAGGTGGCGTCTGTCCACAGTCGCTGAAGCCCATGCTGTTGGAAGGATACGCCGACAATCCGAGAAAACGAACTCCTCCAGTCCAACTCGCAGAAGGATAACTGCTTTCATTCCATCATCAGTCGTAGCACAGCACCGCACCAATCAGTCCAACCTGGGTGCTCAATCCAAGTCCTGGAGCTGTCCTTGAATCGTCACATCAGCAAGTGAAGTCCCAAGTCTCAACTGCACTGATCATACACCGCGATCCTCCTCTACTCATAGGATACTGGGAAGAATCCAATCGCTAAAACATGTAGCAGAAATTCCTAACCCATACCCATGCAAGGATGCCGATGCAGATACACAACTAATAAAGCAGAAGAATGCAGCGATAACAAAATGCTCAACTCAGCTAACTGAAATAAAATCATACCTGCCACGGCATGATCCGCTGCCGGGGTGTCCTCCAACAGGGCTGCATAAACCCGTCCATTGGGTGCTGCAGGTCGCCGTCCCGTCTGTCCCGACGTCGTGGCCCTCTCTGTCCGCTGGTGTGCCGGAGGGGTTCCCGCTGCATGGATGGGCAAGGGGGGTGCTGTCGCAATCGGCCGCACTGACAAAATGGCCTGGGGGCAAGCTGCGCGGAAATGTCCCGACTCTCCACAAAGGAAACACAGCCCCTGTCTCTGATCACACTGTGACGGTGGATGAGGCCCGCCACAAAAGACACACCGCTCCTGTCGCTGCCGCCGATACTGCTGCTGCTGCGGGGGCCCACCAGATCTCCGGCGCCTACGAAACCCACGACCCTCAGGATGAGATCGTGGAGGTCTCGGAGGTCCCTGCCCGCTCGTCTGACCCTCATCATCCGGTGCTGGGCGCTTCGCCCCAGGAATCACTACGGGGGCTAGAGCCACCTCTGACATCACTGCCTCTCCAGACTCAACATATAACGCCTGCTCCATCGATGCCTCCAAAGTCTATAATCTGCAGAAACGAACAAGCTGATAAATATCCCGGCGCAGCCCCCGCTCGAACATGTAGATCCGGTGAGACTCGTCCCTGGCCACGTGAGGCATACTAGCCAACAGCTGAGTGAATTCGGCTATGTATGCATTAACGGGCCGATCTCCCTGGCGGAGATTTCTCAGCTGCTCCTCCAATCTCTGGCGAACACTCTCAGGAAAGAAGGCCCCTAAAAGAAGTCTGCGGAACTCCGCCCAGGGAAGAATCTGCGTCCCAGGCGGACCAGCAGGCCGCACACGCCGCCACCAAGCCTCGGCGTTGCCCTCCAAGTAGTGTGTAGCCAAAAAGACCCGAAATCGATCCTCAACGAACAAACTCTCAAAATGGCGCTCCATGGCCGTGATCCAAGACTCTGCCTCCCACGGCTCAGCACTCATACCAGAAAAACGGGGTGGATCAAACCGGCGGAACCTCATCAACAGATCCACCACCGCACTCTGCTCAACTGAAGTCAAAGGTCCCGTCGACCCTGGCGGTGGTATGCAAGAAACTGGCTCGACAGGAATAGCCGGCGCTGACGGAACCAAAGGGGGCGCCACAGCTGGCGAAGAAGGCACAGGCGAACACTCAGGGGGTGCTACCACTGGCTGCGTCCTCTGCTCTAAAAGAAGCATCATCCGACCAAAGGCCTCCTCCTGGCGCCGAGAAGCCTCCTCCTGGCGCTGCACCGCCTCAGACAACTGGGCCAACTGAGCCCGAAGCTCCTGCACCTCACTCTGCTGACCCTGTGCTGGCTCCTCCTGCCCAGGCTCATCGGAGGGAAAAGGCTCAGAACGCGTCTGTACCCTGCGTCGGGGAGGCATCGTGCCCACCTGCAACACACATGGAAACATCAGGACAGTACCAAACAATACTCGACCCAATCCAGCGAAAGTCTAAGACATGTCATCCATTCCCTAGCATTATGTTGTCTGCAGCCAACATAATCGCTTAGGAGAATAAACAGGCCAGTCACTCATCCCATCCCTTGGGAGAGGTAAAAACTCAATCAGGACTCTCGCTAACAGTCACGACTCTCACGTAGTCATCCTAATGTCCAACCACAAGCCTAGGGTTTCTAAGTCCACATGACCTACAACCTAGGCTCTGATACCACCTAATCTGTCACGCCCCGGCGTCGAAACTGCGACCCGGGCTCGCCAACAGATCCGCCGCCCATACGGGAAGCCCCGTATAGACGAAGCGACAACCTGCAAAAGAGCATCTATACTATACAGATATCAGAGCTGAAAGTAAAACTGCCAGAAATAAAAACTATATACAACACAAGTCCTCACCAAAAGTACATAAATCTCTCGAGCAGTAAAATAAATACAACTCAAAACCTCACTACAAAGTTCTCTCAACAGGAACTCTCAAAAGTAATAAGGGTACATCTACTCTCTGGACGATGACTGGTAAGGAACTATCTCGCGACTCCCTTACCTCGATCAGAAGAAGCAGCAACAGGAGCAGCAGGAACCGGAGTAGAAGTCCCTGTGGGAAAATACACCACGACGGGTGTGAGAACTACGTCCCAAGTAGTTCTCAGTGGGTGCCGCCAACAAGCCCGACGGTCTGCCCACTAAGTCTACTAGAGGCATAAAGTAACAATATAATACTGAAATGAAAGGCTGGAAAAGTAACTCTACAGCTACTATGCCTCTATCTAGATGCTCAAAAAAAGGAACAGATGGAACATAATGCATCTACTAACACACACAGTAAACTCACCAAAATCTATACTGACTGCCTCAAGGGGTCCAGTCAAACCTGCGCCCACCTACTGCCGCACATCCTCAACAGGACGGGTCTACCGTAGGGTGTCCGTGACTGCCACTAACTGGCACGGTCAGAGTGACGGCGTCGACAAGTCGCGATAGCAAGTAACAGGCCCAACTCCGGAGTGGCTCTCGAGGGGAGCGACCCCACCGAGGAAAGTATCCGCGTATCTCTGTCGAGCTCAAATATGGCTCATGCAGGCTATAGTCCAAACCACGATCAACAAGATCGACCAACAACACCAACTCTCAACCACAAGCTGGAAGTCACACAGCTGGGGTCACCGTCCACCAGACGGCTCCCACAACAGAACACTAAACTCTCCAGAAGGACCGACACCATAAGGGTTCGGAAACCCGATAGACGGGTGCTAAGAACCCTATCAAACAAGAACAGACTCTAGGCTCCGACTATCGAAGTTCCCGATCCCTTATAGTTCGGAAAAGCAATAATCACAGTACAACTCGCAGAAGACACCAACAGGGCCCGAAAGTCCCGGGTGACCTACACCTACAACCCTATCAAACAAGAACAGGTTCCAGGCTCGGCCCCCGTGGCTTTCGTCCCGACAAAGGAACGACCCCTAGAACCCAGACCACTCGAATCCTTTCGAGTGGGGAGATTTACCAGAAAAGGTGACATTTGTTATTAAAAATTATTTTGATCTAGAAGAAATCCATATTTAATGATTTTAGTTCTTTTTAGGAAAACAGTTAGAAAAATAAGTGTTTTACCCAAACCCCGAAGGGCTGATGCCTTTGTCCAATCAAACAAGAACAGACTCCAGCGGCCCTTCGATGTTTGGAAGAAAACATTGGTAAACTAAAAATCATGTGTATGTCAAAAAGGGTCCTGGGTTCTAGGTCCGGCGATCACTAGAAAACTACCGCCACTAACACAGTGGCGACAACCCAAACGGGGGAAAACCAGATCTCCCGGGTTCACCGTTTACCCCAAACGGTTCCCGGTACAGACAAGCGAACCACTGCATCTACCAGACTCCACTCTGCTCCCAAGCACGAGTGCAAATGCATCCCACACTAAAAGAAGTCCCGACCGCTCGGCCCACTACCCGGGCGAGGATAACACTAAGTCCAGGAATGAAATATAAAGTGTGGATGTCTAAACATAAATAACCCTAGCCCAAGTGAGGGTTTTCTACTGGTCTGGTTACACATGCAACATATGACGGGGGTGCTAGGTCAGGTTCCAAGAGAATAAAATATTTAACATGTGGTAGGAAGCAGAAGAGATCATACGATCATCAGATAATTACAAGAATAATAACATTCGAATTCTAGCATGCTACCCAAGTCCAATCACTATTATGCATGATTCTATATCAATAGAATTAGAGCACAGTCCATAGATCTTGAAAGCAAGCCACCCACCTGAAACGCTAACTGTCCGGAGTTGTACAACTGAGAAAACCAGGAAAATAACAGCTCTATGTCCAACAGGTTCAGCACAGTCCACAATCCCTCCTGGGTACAATACAAAGTCCACAAATACACATCAATTCCAAAACTGCCCATAAAAATATACACAGAATTTCAGTCCCAAAGATGTCCCTTTTTCACCTGCTGAAAATGCCCAGAAAATTCCCAGAAAAATATCACAGCTATCCTCGTGTCGATATCTTCGAAACGGTACCCTGTACGCCCAAATCCGAGTTCCGAAGGTCAAGATACAAATTCGGCAAGGTGGTGTACTCGAAAGATTTCTGCACCAAAACTGTAGCACTGAATACAGGAAAAGCGGGATTTTCACCTCCAATAGAAACTCTGGAAAAATCCCAGAAAAATACGAGCTTGTTCCTTGTGATCTGTAGATGAAAAACTTGTATAAGCATGCCTCAATCCGACGCTCGTACGCAAAGATACGGCCACAACACTCTGCTCTGTCACAGAAATCCACACAGAAAAAGGGGTCACTGTGTTGCCTCGGGATCCGTGCCAAAACCTCGAAACGGGAAGGTCCAATCAAAACGAAAGATGAAGCCCTACCTCTTAGGAGTCTGTTGGCGCAAGAATCACAGAAAAAAGATCTCGGGGTAGACCAGTGGAGCTAAAACACTGCTGCTGCGCCGAAGAAGAACACAGGAACCACCACGTCGCGCCGCGCCGCGAAATGGAGAACCTCGGGATGCGTGCTCCTAAAATCCTAGAACTTGGCAGGAAGATCAAGGATTAAGAGGTGAACAAATCTCCTTAAGGTGGCTCGGGCAGATGATGCGCAGGTTGAGAGAAAAAAGCCAAAGAAGAGGGCTCGGGCAGGTATTTATAGTGCTGGAGGAACAATTGGAAAAATACCCAATAAGTCCGAAGTTTCGGGCGCTCGAAAATTTCCGGGCGCGCACAGTGCGGCCCGGCCCACCACTTTCGGGCGCGCCCAGTGCGGCCCGGCCCACTTCGCGCCGTCGGACGAGATCTCCACTTCGTCCGACCCGCCTCGGAGCCCGCCACGTGTCGCCCGAACAGGCGATAGCCATGCAAGCCCTGCCAGCGCCCGCCACGTGTCCTGGCCCGCGTCAACGCGGTGGTTGGCGCCCGCGAATCAGCTGGCGCCACGTGGCACTGCCCACGACGCCCCTCACCTGCCCGCGTACGGCACCTGCCCCGCGGTACGGCGCCTGCCCCCGACACCTGCCCCGCGCACTGCGTGGACCGCGCGCTCATGCGCTCGCCAACCGGGTGCTGCCACGTGGCGCGCCCCCGGTCCACGCCTCCCCGCACGCACCCGCGGACCGAGCGCACCTGAGCCGCCCAATCAGGCGCTGCCACGTGGCACGCCCCCGGTCCACGCGCCCCGCGGTGCACCCCGGTCCTAACCCTTGCGCTCCGTGGACCCGGCCGCGTGCGCCGGCCAATCCGGGCCTGCCACGTGGCACCCCCGCCGGTCCACGGCTCCCCCATGCACCAGAAATCCAGTAAATTTTTCGGGAGTCCGTTTTTGGGCATCCGGACTCAGAATTTGGCAAACAAAAAGTCATTTTCAAGCGTTTTTTCGTGCTGAATCCATTTTCGCCGTCTGTTTGGCCTAATTCTTTTTCAAAATTCCGGCAAACCCAGCCGAAAGCCAACACAGCTAATAAAACCCTACAGGGTCCATCTGTGGCATCCCATTGATGCACCATGGGCCAGATACACCAACACCAGGTGTTCTAATAGTGGATTCATCGAAAAAAAGCTGCATGGGGTTCGGGGGTCCTACAATTACCATTACTTAAAACACAGACGCTTCAAAATGAACAAAAAGAAATAAACTTAAACTGAAAGAAAATGAACTAAACTTAATTATGATTTGATGATCCTATTTCATGTCAAAAAGGTATATAGAAGTCATGTCTGCAATTAATAAACAAAAGGCCAACGAACAAAATCCACGCCCCACCCCCAATCCACAGTTTACATTTTCAGAGCTACAAAATTATTACTCCAAGGCTCACTATATTGTGATCTTAACTTGAATATTTGGATCAAGTTGGCTTCTGTGGGAAGAGAAGAACCTCCATTTCATAAGAAAATAATTGGGTTTTAGTTATATAATGTAGATGCAGTTAAATTAAAATTTTACTCCTCGTTCTCAGCAAACTTTTTCTTTATGATGTAGAAACCTGAAATAAGTTTCTTGTGTTCCAATATATATCTGCCACCTGTCTTTGTGAGAGGAAAAAAAAATGAAAAACAAAAATGAAAAACAAAAATCATTACAGAGAAGTTGAATATCCTTAATAGCTAAATATTTTACAGAATACAACTCCCCCTCAATTTTTTTATATCTCTTAAACTATTGTCTCCAAGGCAGCACAACAGATAAAATAAGCACAAAGATATTAAATTTAATTCGTTAATCATCTACTTAGATAGTGTGACGCCCCACTTCCCAGGGGGTCACTCATCCTAGAACTACTCTAGCTCTAGCACGCTTAACTCTCATAACCTCTTGGATCTTGCTACCATCGAAAATGCTATAGCCGGGTTAAGAGAATTAGTCCTATTATATCATTTATATATAGGACAAATACACATTCCGGGGGTGTCACATTCTTCCTCCCCTTTAGGCCCTGACGTCCTCGTCATGCTCAAAGACACTCACAAGCACCAGGCGATGTGAGACTTGTCTCGCTAGCCTTAGCCGACCTTGTGGGGAGCTACACTCCACCCACAACGGTCATTAGCCGGGGAGCCTCGCTCTACCCGCTATATAACCCTGGCTCAGCCAAGACTCATCTCACATTTTCGGCTGGTGAATGTCTCTGATACCTACTGTGACGATCCGGTCCACTAGCAATAATAACTCGTTGGGCCCAAACCACAGCCCAAAATGCTTAAGCCCGGTTATTATTACTAGTGTCCATGTCTCATATAAATCCAATCACAATTCTATCCACATCCGATGTGGGACTATTGGGGACATCCGATGTGGGACTATTGGGGGCGTCACAGACTCCTCCCGTTTAGGCCTGACGTACTCGTCAGCCCAAACACACAGCCCAAGATCACCGGGCGATGTGAGACTCGTCTCGCTAGCCCTGTCATCTAGACCCAGGCTTAGCCGAGACTCGCCGCACACTTTCGGATGGTTATTGGCTCTGATACCAAATGTAACGACCAGGCCCACTAGCAATAATAACTCGTTGGGCCCAAACCACAGCCCAAAATGCTTAAGCCTAGTAATTATTACTAGTGTCCAAGTCTCATATAAATCCAATCACAATTCTATCCATATCCGATGTGGGACTATTGGGGGCGTCACAGACTCCCCCCGTTTAGGCCCGACGTCCTCGTCAGCCCAAACACACACACACAAGCCCAAGATCACCAGGCGATGTGAGACTCGTCTCGCTAGCCCTGTCATCTAGACCCAGGCTCAGCCGAGACTCGTAACACACTTCCGGCTGGTTATTGGCTCTGATACCAAATGTAACGACAAGACCCACTAGCAATAATAACTCGTTGGGCCCAAACCACAGCCCAAAATGCTTAAGCCTAGTTATTATTACTAGTGTCCTAGTTTCATATAAACCCAATCACAATTCCATCCACATCCGATGTGGGACTATTGGGGGCGTCACAGCCTGATAAAAACTCGTGCAGCGCCCGCCTTCTTGCTCGAAGAGGGCAAGTCTTGCTCTTCGTTTGCTAGCTCGGACCTTCGCGCCTTATGACTAAGTATAAAAACAGAAAAAATAGAAAAGAGTAGAGATTCCGCAGAAAAATTAAGTACTCTCTTATTTAGAAAATAACAACTATAAAATACAACTCTCTCTTGTTAGTTTGATCTTGATAAACCCCACTATTTATAGATTCATGTACATAATTCACCCACTAAGGCTATACTTAAAAGACATTCATTAATGTCTAAATTAAATACCCACTAAGTTCACTATAATCTTATGGTTATTCTTGACTCTTGGCATCCTTATCATTGATGACATTGATGAATAAGAAATTAAAAACTTGATAGTAAAAAATTCTTGGCATACCTTATCATGGATGGCATTGATGAAGGAGTAATTAAGAATTTGGTAGTAAAAAAAAAAAAAAAAAAGTAAAGAATGAGACTGAAGAAAATTTTGACACGTGGCTAAAATTATTGAGAATTCATATATTTAAATTCAGATTTTGAATACAAATTCAAATATCAAAATCAAAATTCAGATTCAATTTCAAAATGAAATTCAAATTTTCAATTCCAATTCAAAATTTTAATTCAATTTTAAATCAAAATTATAGCTTTAAATTCAAATTCAAAATTAGAATTTCATATTATTAGTTTAAATTAAATTTTTAATTTAAATCCAGAATTTGAATTCAAAAATTTAAATTTTAATTATTGGGACCAAAGTGAAAAAAGTTGTAAAGTTTGGAGTTGAAATATTATTCAAGTTCACATTTAGATTTTCGATTCAAAATTTTAAATTTAAATTTAAATTTTGATTTTGAATTCAAAATTTTAAATATAACTTTGATGTTGAATTTAAATTATAAATTAAAATTTAAAATTTAAATTCAGATTTTGAATATAAATTCAAATATCAAAATCAAAATTCAGATTCAATTTCAAAATGAAATTCAAAATTTCAATTCCAATTCAAAATTTTAATTTAATTTTAAATCAAAATTGTAGCTTTAAATTCAAATTCAAAATTCTAATTTCATATTATTAGTTTAAATTAAAGTTTTAATTTTAATTCGAATTTGAATTCAAAAATTTAAATTTTAATTATTGGGACCAAAGTGAAAAAGTTGTAAAGTTTGGAGATCAAAATTGACCTTGAAAAGAAAGCCATTTAGGTACTTACTGTAATAATTGTAATTTTGTATTTGGAAAATTTAAATTCAACTTCATTTTTTTTTATTTGAAATTTATATTCAAATGGGAGGTGAGAAAGTGAGTTGGTTTTCTTCGTAAAATGAATGTCTTTCAGGCGAAACAAAAACGATACTTAAATGGCCCGGCAATGCCAGAAGTCTTGGTGCAGTTAGTTGTAGGATTCAGCTCGTTGATTGCGTGAAAAAGCGCAAAAATCGGCATGTGGTCAAAATTCTAATTTAGTTTTTATGTAAAAGATATGAACTTTTTATATATGGATTTACGTGAAATCACACGTGGAAAGGTGTCTGTGCATTTTGCACGTAGAGGATTGAAGTTGAAATATTGAAGTTTGAGGGGTTAACTAGCAACTTGAAGTTAATTAGAGGGGTTAAGTTAGCAACTTGAAGTTAAGGGGTAAACTTCAGAGAGGACAAGTGACCAAGTACACTGCATTGTTAACTACTGGACACTACCGTGGAGTAGTAGGTTTTGCTAAAGCTAAAAGTCCAACTGTAAAGATTGCTATTCAAAGGGTATTCCTACAAAGCCCTTTTGTACTTACAAATTTATGTTTGGATTTAAAAGTAATTTATACAACTTAAATTGTCACTAGTGAAAGAGCCCGCACTTCGCAGCGGGTAGAAAGTTGTCACGCCCCGAGTTTTGAAAAGCAGGCTAAATTTTTTTTTTTTTTTATAAATCAGAGTTCGTAAACCAGGCGTAACAGACCGCCACATGTATAGTAAATTCTCTGCCCAACTGGACAGATCCTTTCCTATACATGCACGGCTAATCATAATCAGTCAATATCAGAGTAGTCTAAACTACGCATGCAAGACTAGTCAATTTATAATAATTAAACTGAAATGCGGAAAATAAATATACTGACTACAAAGGGGTCGATACTATCGCAATCGTCTCACCAACGTGTCCCGACATCCCATCACCCAGCGACCTGAAAAACAGTCACCCAGGGGGTGTGAGATACACCGGAGTGTATCCCAGTGGGCACGACGAGCCGAGAAATAGCTAATCGTACCTACTGGGTACAATAATCTGCGGATAGTAAGAATCATAGGGTAAAGCTGAGCAATAAAGCAGATCTACTGATAATCAACAAAATCCACAGATAACTGAATAAGCAGGTAATCAAGGGTAATGAAACTGCAAGTAATAAATGCTGGAAATCAGGATATCACTGTGCAGATATGAGCATAGGAATAAACAGTAGAACATGCTAGAATATCGAAATGTCAGCTATGCATCAACAAAAGAACAACAAGTACTCAATCATATGCCACTATTGGTCCCGGGGACCTCAGGCGAAGATATCTATGCAAAGCCAATCACAATCATACTGGATTCCACCTAGCCGAGCTGAACAGCAAACCCCGTACCGTTGATATAGCCAAGAGGATACTCGTACCAAACGGTACAGCCAAGAGTTTTCCTCATATCGGTACAGCCAAGGGGCTCCCCGTACCCAGTGATACAGCAAGAGGGGATAGCTCACGGGTCAAGTAGACCCTTTACCGGTAAAGAACGCAATGTGGGGGATCAATCCCACAGCGTACGCGAACGAACAGCAGGTGCACAATCATCACAATGCGAATGCTAAATCTCGCGGTCCACAGACCGGGTAATCGGCAATATACCGGAAATCCCCACAGGGATGCAGATGTCTATGTATATCAGTCATATATCATACAGTCTAGAATACAAGAAATGTGTATCTATCAATCATGCATATCGGAATATCGAATAGTATCCAACAATCAGGATCAATCAATCATGCATATCGGGATATCAACAATAAATCGGCTGACAGGAATCAACAAGTGCCATCAAATCATGTAGATCTATATACTGAAAAAGCTGATGAACAGATATGTATATGGTATGTCTCATGAAGATCAAGGTCTATCAGAAATATAAAAACTGATAAACAGGTACGTAAGATATGTCTCACGTAGATCAAGATCTATCAGGACTAATCATAGGGCATGTCGATACAATCATCAAGGCTAATCTAGATAAAATCAGCAGGTATATATGATGAGTCTAAAAGAATCAATGTCTATCAGGAGATAATGTGATATATATGCAGTCATCATAGGTCGTATCGGTATAATTCGCAGGCTGGTCAAAAAAACGGGTGTCCGACTGGACTAAAGCAACCAGAGGGCCGAATAGATCAAACCCGGACCGAAGATAACCCACCTGAATGTAGGCGGTCCAACGACTCCAACAGAAGGCTCGTGGGCCGGAGTCAGACTGCAAAGACCTGAACAGAAGCTAGAATCAGTAACCGACTCACTCGTACCCATCCCGATAACAGAACAAAAACACGTCGCTAACACGGGGAACTTAGCCGAAACTAGGCTTAAACCGGAATTCCCAAAAAACCATTGAAACACTCGGTATGACCCGCCATCGGTCTACAAATATTTGAATGTTACAAAACTCCTTCTGCTGTCCTTAAACAACACAATTTTAGTTGTTCGGACAGACAGGGGCTCAATCGTAAATATCTGTGTCGAAATGTTGCCATAATTACTCGCACGACTCCCGAAAAGCCGATTTTGGCTTCGGAGTCTCCCGACAGAAAACTGGAGTCACTGGACCAGCCAGGACGGTGTCGGGGATGACCAGAGGCAACCACAGGCGAACATAAATCCATATCGAATCACGAGACTCGCATCGAAACCGTAAAATCGACAATTTTGCCAATTTACAGAACGGTGTCCAACTTTCGCTCAACCGGAGTCTATGGAACTTAAACAAAATGCTTAGTAGATGTGTAATTACTGTCTAAAGACAGCCAGGAGGTTATATTTGCATTTATATACCTAAAACATTCTAAAATTGCATAAATATGCTTATTTAAGCACTATTTCGACTCGATCTCCCAATCCGGGAATCCAAAAGCTGCGCCGTAACTTTCAGCGCGTCCGTTACGACAAGATCCAGGCCGTGCTCACAAGAATTGGGCCGAGGCCCGGCCCATTTACAAGTTGGCCCATAAACATTAGAGTCCAAACCACACTTTGCTAAAATCAATTATCTACATGCTTATTTAATGGTCTACTGTGAGCATGGAACCTAATGTATATCCCAGATGGTGGTGCTCACCTGAAGTCGGCTGGAGGTTGGCCGGAAAGATGGCCGGAAGAACACCCTCCTAAGAAGCTAGGCCCGGACTATGGCAACTTGGAAAAACCTGATGCCAAAATCCCAAACAGTGGAGCACGAGTTAGGAAATACTCCCAGGAGAGCTTTGGGCCAGGTCCGACCCGCGGCCAGCGGCCGGAGGCGACGGCGGCCGGACCCAAACCGAAATATTCTCAATATAAACAAAGTTGAAACATTTATTTTTACAAAGCTCCCGGGCTAAAACTAACTTGATGGATACCATATTCTGGGTCCCCCACAACATACCTGCGTGGTTGGCCGGAGCCCGGAGTCGATGGCGGCGGCCGGGGGAGGAGCTCGGATCCGAGGATTGGTGCAACTTCAGAGCAACCAGACCCTACGTTAAAATCCCCATGCAACACGATGAGAAGTTCAATAAGGACCCAACATGCTTACCTGGGTCACCACGCGGCGGCCGGAAGCGGCGGCGACTGCCGGCGCTCGAGGGAACCCAACTCGGTGAAGAAGACAATGGCTCTAATGGCGGATCTTCAACCCGAACACCAAAAGCCTTCCAACTTGGACCAGTAGGCTCCTCAGGACTCCACCGAGCTCGCCAAGGTGGTGGTTGACGGCGCAGTTGAGCGGCGGCGCCGGACGACGAAGTTAGGTCGAAGTGCCAAAAACCCCGATGCTAGGGCTTGGCCGCGCGGCACGAGCGCTTATCTGATCATCCTCAGACCTTGGGGAGAGCTTGCAGTCGATGAGGAGAACGAGATCAACGGCTTTGATCTGTGGTTCAACGGTTGTAAAAGTCGGAAACCGAGTTCGTCGGAAAACGATCTTTTCCGGCGAACAAAGCCTTTGCCGGCAACGGGGACGGCGGCGAGGGCTCGGGTTGCGCAGGGAGGATCGCCTTGATGTCAGGACAAGCATACAAGGTCCATGTGCCACCATATAAACAAAAAGTTGCAACAACCTTACCTCGCCGGAAAACCGAGGAAGAAGAGGGGTTCCACGGCGGCGCCGGACGGAGCTGGGTGCCGACTCCACTCGGGCTTGGATGCAGCTTCACCGAGGAGTCCTCAGACCAGGTCTTGATCGCCCAGGACCCTCCCGAGTGCACTCCTCCTCAACCACCCGAGATCAAGGTGGTTCTTGATCCCCCCCTTTGCCGGCGACGTGGTGGCGCGGCCGGTGCGGGGCTCTCCTTGGAGTGCGGCAGAGAGGAGGATGCGGTTAGGGTGTGGGTGGCTGGGGCTGAGGCTTTAGGGTTTCTTGGAAAAACCCTAGCTCGGGTGTTGATATATAAAGGGTTTGTTGCAAATTTGCATTTTAACCCCCTCACAGCCAAGCATTTCTATCTCAGTCCTTCACAGTACAATTTTCTCACATCCCAGTCCTTCTCCAAGCCATAGCACGCAAATCGAGGCGCAATCTATAGGGGTTCTTGTGCAAAAAGCCGTATTTTCGCTGTTTTCATGCTTTTCGAGACAACTGGACTGTCAAACTGAAAATCTGACGCCGCCACGACGTCCGGCTCGACGAAACCTATCAGGTAGCGATTTTGGTTCGCTAAAATTTTACTCCAAAATTTTTAAATTCCATCTTGCACTGTGCCAAAACACAGTTATCGCATTTTTCGAGACTCTAGGGTCGTCAAACAGAAATTCCGTCAGCGCCATTGCGTCCGGAACGACGAAGCCGTTCGAAACGACTACCTGAAGTGCTAGGATCAGTTTCCAGACAGCGATTTGGCAAGCGTTCGCACGTGGGGGGAAATGAATTTGGGGTTTACTGTTCATCTACAGTGGCCACTTAAGTGACACTGCGCGCAGGCACTGTTACATTGGTCGCGGTTATTCACCCGCTTCTTCATCGATTCCTGGAAGATCCGACCGTCAGATCGAAAAGTGCTGAATATGAATCTCGCTCAGTTCGACGAGACGATCGCAACGGTCAATTCGGATTTCCAAGATCATGTCTGGATTGGAAAGTAGCCTTTTTATCTAGTGCAAAGTGCGACTTGCACACTGGCGATTGACCATATAGGTCAACACAAGTCTTTTGATTTCAAAACCAGCGCAAACCTCACTTTTAATTCATTTATTAAAATAAAATATTTCGAGTTTCTACATCACTTACAACTTAAAAGAAGTTTCGTCCCTGAAACTTACAACTTAAAAAAAATTTTCTTCCCGGAACTTACAACCTAAAGTTCTACTTTATTGAATGCTTAACTAGTTTATTCAAGAGCTACAAAGTCTGTCGTCGGGTTTTCCTCTGCTGGTTCTCCATGAGGGGTCAATGCATAGACCCGTCCTGCTGAGGCTTGGCGCGCCCTCTCGGACTGACGAGGGAGGGGAGGACGCCCAGATGAAGCAGCGCTCGAGGAAGTACCCTGTCGCTGGTATGGGATCACAGGTGCTGGAGCAGTGGAATAATCAGGTGTGATCCTCTGTGGGCAATTTTCCCGAATGTGTCCTGGTTGCCCGCATCCGTAGCAACGTCCATGTCGACGTGGGCAGGTATTTGCATAATGTGGACTACCGCAAAAGACACAGGGTCGTAGTCCACGTTGCTGGTTGCTAGCAGATGCGCTCACAGTCTGATCTTGGGATCGAGGATACTTAGGGGGTTTCCCGCTATGGTCAACTCTACTCCCAGAAAAAGTCCGCTTCTTATCCTTTCCTCTATCGGTGGCATCCCGCTCTGCACGAGACATCTGGATTTCGGCCTCAATGGAGAGACAGCGTTCGACACAGTTGTCGAAGTCGGCGGCCAGGTGGGACGAGATATGACGACGGATCTCCTGTTTCAACCCCTGCGAGAAGAGGCGTACCTTGCGGCGTTCCTCGCGCACTGCTTGAGGAACCAGATCAGCAATGCGTTGGAACTCCTGCTCATATTCCCGGACGCTCTTGTCGCCTTGCTTGATGTTTTCTAATTCGCGCTCGAGACCCTCCTTGGTGGTCTCCTTGAGGTGGTGGTGGTACATAGCATTTTTAAAATTTTCCCAGGTGGGTTCAGATGGACCCACGAAATGGCGCTCTCGGTGACGTCTCCACCACTTGGACGCCCGGCCCTCTAGGCAATGAACAGCGATGTGGACCTTGTCTCTGTCCTCAGTGTAGGCGTCTTGAAATAATTTCTCCATATGGTCGATCCATTCCTCGACCGCCCAATGGTCATTGTCTTTGCCGTCAAAAGTTTGCGGCTTGAATTTCTTAAACTCTAGCAAAGCCGCTTTTGCTCGAGCCTTCTCCGTTCGAGCGGCTTCGTCATCGGCCACCGGGTCAGCAGCGGGGAACACAGAACGGGAGGAAGCAGACGCTGTTGAAGCAGCGGCAGTAGGGGCAGCAGCAACCCCAGGTACCGCTCTAGAAGAAAAGGGAACATTGGGAATGGGCCCCGCAGGTGGTGATACGGGGTCAAAAGCGGGTTCCGCCAAACCCTCGGGCTCGGCAACGGCCGGTGCAACAGGGGGTGCAACCGGCGGTGTAGCAACTGGAACAGCTGGTGGGGGACCATGTGGGGCAGGAGCAGCAGTCTGCTGCTGCACGAAATGCTGGAACATCCCAGCCAGAGCCGCCATCTGAGCCTCAAGTCGGTCCATACGACCCTGATCTACGGGCTCGCTCTGCACGCTGGGTGGTCGGCCGACACCTCGGCCAGAGCCCACACCTCGCCCCCGACCACGCCCAGGAGGACGAGCCATACCTATGCAAAGATAAATCAGGTCAGGATAGTTTCAGTGGTAACACAGTCCACGAGTTCCTAACCATTATACGATCACCCCACGCTCTCACGTAGATCACCAGTCATCCTAGGGCTCAATCCTAACCAAATACCTAGGTATCGTGTACCTATGCTCTGATACCATCTAATCTGTCACGCCCCGAGTTTTGAAAAGCAGGCTAAATTTTTTTTTTTTTTATAAATCAGAGTTCGTAAACCAGGCGTAACAGACCGCCACATGTATAGTAAATTCTCTGCCCAACTGGACAGATCCTTTCCTATACATGCACGGCTAATCATAATCAGTCAATATCAGAGTAGTCTAAACTACGCATGCAAGACTAGTCAATTTATAATAATTAAACTGAAATGCGGAAAATAAATATACTGACTACAAAGGGGTCGATACTATCGCAATCGTCTCACCAACGTGTCCCGACATCCCATCACCCAGCGACCTGAAAAACAGTCACCCAGGGGGTGTGAGATACACCGGAGTGTATCCCAGTGGGCACGACGAGCCGAGAAATAGCTAATCGTACCTACTGGGTACAATAATCTGCGGATAGTAAGAATCATAGGGTAAAGCTGAGCAATAAAGCAGATCTACTGATAATCAACAAAATCCACAGATAACTGAATAAGCAGGTAATCAAGGGTAATGAAACTGCAAGTAATAAATGCTGGAAATCAGGATATCACTGTGCAGATATGAGCATAGGAATAAACAGTAGAACATGCTAGAATATCGAAATGTCAGCTATGCATCAACAAAAGAACAACAAGTACTCAATCATATGCCACTATTGGTCCCGGGGACCTCAGGCGAAGATATCTATGCAAAGCCAATCACAATCATACTGGATTCCACCTAGCCGAGCTGAACAGCAAACCCCGTACCGTTGATATAGCCAAGAGGATACTCGTACCAAACGGTACAGCCAAGAGTTTTCCTCATATCGGTACAGCCAAGGGGCTCCCCGTACCCAGTGATACAGCAAGAGGGGATAGCTCACGGGTCAAGTAGACCCTTTACCGGTAAAGAACGCAATGTGGGGGATCAATCCCACAGCGTACGCGAACGAACAGCAGGTGCACAATCATCACAATGCGAATGCTAAATCTCGCGGTCCACAGACCGGGTAATCGGCAATATACCGGAAATCCCCACAGGGATGCAGATGTCTATGTATATCAGTCATATATCATACAGTCTAGAATACAAGAAATGTGTATCTATCAATCATGCATATCGGAATATCGAATAGTATCCAACAATCAGGATCAATCAATCATGCATATCGGGATATCAACAATAAATCGGCTGACAGGAATCAACAAGTGCCATCAAATCATGTAGATCTATATACTGAAAAAGCTGATGAACAGATATGTATATGGTATGTCTCATGAAGATCAAGGTCTATCAGAAATATAAAAACTGATAAACAGGTACGTAAGATATGTCTCACGTAGATCAAGATCTATCAGGACTAATCATAGGGCATGTCGATACAATCATCAAGGCTAATCTAGATAAAATCAGCAGGTATATATGATGAGTCTAAAAGAATCAATGTCTATCAGGAGATAATGTGATATATATGCAGTCATCATAGGTCGTATCGGTATAATTCGCAGGCTGGTCAAAAAAACGGGTGTCCGACTGGACTAAAGCAACCAGAGGGCCGAATAGATCAAACCCGGACCGAAGATAACCCACCTGAATGTAGGCGGTCCAACGACTCCAACAGAAGGCTCGTGGGCCGGAGTCAGACTGCAAAGACCTGAACAGAAGCTAGAATCAGTAACCGACTCACTCGTACCCATCCCGATAACAGAACAAAAACACGTCGCTAACACGGGGAACTTAGCCGAAACTAGGCTTAAACCGGAATTCCCAAAAAACCATTGAAACACTCGGTATGACCCGCCATCGGTCTACAAATATTTGAATGTTACAAAACTCCTTCTGCTGTCCTTAAACAACACAATTTTAGTTGTTCGGACAGACAGGGGCTCAATCGTAAATATCTGTGTCGAAATGTTGCCATAATTACTCGCACGACTCCCGAAAAGCCGATTTTGGCTTCGGAGTCTCCCGACAGAAAACTGGAGTCACTGGACCAGCCAGGACGGTGTCGGGGATGACCAGAGGCAACCACAGGCGAACATAAATCCATATCGAATCACGAGACTCGCATCGAAACCGTAAAATCGACAATTTTGCCAATTTACAGAACGGTGTCCAACTTTCGCTCAACCGGAGTCTATGGAACTTAAACAAAATGCTTAGTAGATGTGTAATTACTGTCTAAAGACAGCCAGGAGGTTATATTTGCATTTATATACCTAAAACATTCTAAAATTGCATAAATATGCTTATTTAAGCACTATTTCGACTCGATCTCCCAATCCGGGAATCCAAAAGCTGCGCCGTAACTTTCAGCGCGTCCGTTACGACAAGATCCAGGCCGTGCTCACAAGAATTGGGCCGAGGCCCGGCCCATTTACAAGTTGGCCCATAAACATTAGAGTCCAAACCACACTTTGCTAAAATCAATTATCTACATGCTTATTTAATGGTCTACTGTGAGCATGGAACCTAATGTATATCCCAGATGGTGGTGCTCACCTGAAGTCGGCTGGAGGTTGGCCGGAAAGATGGCCGGAAGAACACCCTCCTAAGAAGCTAGGCCCGGACTATGGCAACTTGGAAAAACCTGATGCCAAAATCCCAAACAGTGGAGCACGAGTTAGGAAATACTCCCAGGAGAGCTTTGGGCCAGGTCCGACCCGCGGCCAGCGGCCGGAGGCGACGGCGGCCGGACCCAAACCGAAATATTCTCAATATAAACAAAGTTGAAACATTTATTTTTACAAAGCTCCCGGGCTAAAACTAACTTGATGGATACCATATTCTGGGTCCCCCACAACATACCTGCGTGGTTGGCCGGAGCCCGGAGTCGATGGCGGCGGCCGGGGGAGGAGCTCGGATCCGAGGATTGGTGCAACTTCAGAGCAACCAGACCCTACGTTAAAATCCCCATGCAACACGATGAGAAGTTCAATAAGGACCCAACATGCTTACCTGGGTCACCACGCGGCGGCCGGAAGCGGCGGCGACTGCCGGCGCTCGAGGGAACCCAACTCGGTGAAGAAGACAATGGCTCTAATGGCGGATCTTCAACCCGAACACCAAAAGCCTTCCAACTTGGACCAGTAGGCTCCTCAGGACTCCACCGAGCTCGCCAAGGTGGTGGTTGACGGCGCAGTTGAGCGGCGGCGCCGGACGACGAAGTTAGGTCGAAGTGCCAAAAACCCCGATGCTAGGGCTTGGCCGCGCGGCACGAGCGCTTATCTGATCATCCTCAGACCTTGGGGAGAGCTTGCAGTCGATGAGGAGAACGAGATCAACGGCTTTGATCTGTGGTTCAACGGTTGTAAAAGTCGGAAACCGAGTTCGTCGGAAAACGATCTTTTCCGGCGAACAAAGCCTTTGCCGGCAACGGGGACGGCGGCGAGGGCTCGGGTTGCGCAGGGAGGATCGCCTTGATGTCAGGACAAGCATACAAGGTCCATGTGCCACCATATAAACAAAAAGTTGCAACAACCTTACCTCGCCGGAAAACCGAGGAAGAAGAGGGGTTCCACGGCGGCGCCGGACGGAGCTGGGTGCCGACTCCACTCGGGCTTGGATGCAGCTTCACCGAGGAGTCCTCAGACCAGGTCTTGATCGCCCAGGACCCTCCCGAGTGCACTCCTCCTCAACCACCCGAGATCAAGGTGGTTCTTGATCCCCCCCTTTGCCGGCGACGTGGTGGCGCGGCCGGTGCGGGGCTCTCCTTGGAGTGCGGCAGAGAGGAGGATGCGGTTAGGGTGTGGGTGGCTGGGGCTGAGGCTTTAGGGTTTCTTGGAAAAACCCTAGCTCGGGTGTTGATATATAAAGGGTTTGTTGCAAATTTGCATTTTAACCCCCTCACAGCCAAGCATTTCTATCTCAGTCCTTCACAGTACAATTTTCTCACATCCCAGTCCTTCTCCAAGCCATAGCACGCAAATCGAGGCGCAATCTATAGGGGTTCTTGTGCAAAAAGCCGTATTTTCGCTGTTTTCATGCTTTTCGAGACAACTGGACTGTCAAACTGAAAATCTGACGCCGCCACAACGTCCGGCTCGACGAAACCTATCAGGTAGCGATTTTGGTTCGCTAAAATTTTACTCCAAAATTTTTAAATTCCATCTTGCACTGTGCCAAAACACAGTTATCGCATTTTTCGAGACTCTAGGGTCGTCAAACAGAAATTCCGTCAGCGCCATTGCGTCCGGAACGACGAAGCCGTTCGAAACGACTACCTGAAGTGCTAGGATCAGTTTCCAGACAGCGATTTGGCAAGCGTTCGCACGTGGGGGGAAATGAATTTGGGGTTTACTGTTCATCTAGGCCACTTAAGTGACACTGCGCGCAGGCACTGTTACATTGGTCGCGGTTATTCACCCGCTTCTTCATCGATTCCTGGAAGATCCGACCGTCAGATCGAAAAGTGCTGAATATGAATCTCGCTCAGTTCGACGAGACGATCGCAACGGTCAATTCGGATTTCCAAGATCATGTCTGGATTGGAAAGTAGCCTTTTTATCTAGTGCAAAGTGCGACTTGCACACTGGCGATTGACCATATAGGTCAACACAAGTCTTTTGATTTCAAAACCAGCGCAAACCTCACTTTTAATTCATTTATTAAAATAAAATATTTCGAGTTTCTACAAAAGTATAAAAATAATTAATAATAATAAAATATTAAATATTTTTTTTGTGTATCTCATTTGTCATATCCATTAAAAGTCTTTTATTATTGATGCTGGGAATAAGCTCGGTGACATCTTTACCGGCGAAGGTGATAGTAAAGGTGACGACAATCCCTTCTACCGTCGCGGAGGGGAAAAGAGAGAAAAGAAAAAATATTATGATGAATTAATTTGAAATAAAAATTACGGACTTAAGTTTTTCGCCTGACAAAAACTCGTGCAGCGCCCGCCTTCTTGCTCGAAGAAGGCAAGTCTTGCTCTTCGTTTGTTAGCTCGGACCTTCGCGCCTTATGACTAAGTATAAAAACAGAAAAAATAGAAAAGAGTAGAGATTCCGCAGAAAAATTAAGTACTCTCTTATTTAGAAAATAACAACTATAAAATACAACTCTCTCTTGTTAGTTTGATCTTGATAAACCCCACTATTTATAGATTCATGTACATAATTCACCCACTAAGGCTATACTTAAAAGACATTCATTAATGTCTAAATTAAATACCCACTAAGTTCACTATAATCTTATGGTTATTCTTGACTCTTGGCATCCTTATCATTGATGACATTGATGAATAAGAAATTAAAAACTTGATAGTAAAAAATTCTTGGCATACCTTATCATTGATGGCATTGATGAAGGAGTAATTAAGAATTTGGTAGTAAAAAAAAAAAAAAAAAAAAAAAGTAAAGAATGAGACTGAAGAAAATTTTGACACGTGGCTAAAATTATTGAGAATTCATATATTTAAATTCAGATTTTGAATACAAATTCAAATATCAAAATCAAAATTCAGATTCAATTTCAAAATGAAATTCAAATTTTCAATTCCAATTCAAAATTTTAATTCAATTTTAAATCAAAATTATAGCTTTAAATTCAAATTCAAAATTCGAATTTCATATTATTAGTTTAAATTAAAATTTTAATTTTAATTCAGAATTTGAATTCAAAAATTTAAATTTTAATTATTGGGACCAAAGTGAAAAAAGTTGTAAAGTTTGGAGTTGAAATATTATTCAAGTTCACATTTAGATTTTCGATTCAAAATTTTAAATTTAAATTTAAATTTTGATTTTGAATTCAAAATTTTAAATATAACTTTGATGTTGAATTTAAATTATAAATTAAAATTTAAAATTTAAATTCAGATTTTGAATATAAATTCAAATATCAAAATCAAAATTCAGATTCAATTTCAAAATGAAATTCAAAATTTCAATTCCAATTCAAAATTTTAATTTAATTTTAAATCAAAATTGTAGCTTTAAATTCAAATCCAAAATTCTAATTTCATATTATTAGTTTAAATTAAAGTTTTAATTTTAATTCAGAATTTGAATTCAAAAATTTAAATTTTATTTATTGGGACCAAAGTGAAAAAGTTATAAAGTTTGGAGACCAAAATTGACCTTGAAAAGAAAGCCATTTAGGTACTTACTGTAATAATTGTAATTTTGTATTTGGGAAATTTAAATTCAACTTCATTTTTTTTTTATTTGAAATTTATATTCAAATTGGAGGTGAGAAAGTGGGTTGGTTTTCTTCGTAAAATGAATGTCTTTCAGGCGAAACAAAAACGATACTTAAATGGCCCGGCAATGCCAGAAGTCTTGGTGCAGTTAGTTGTAGGATTCGGCTCGTTGATTGCGTGAAAAAGCGCAAAAATCGGCATATGGTCAAAATTCTAATTTAGTTTTTATGTAAAAGATATGAACTTTTTATATATGGATTTGCGTGAAATCACACGTGGAAAGGTGTCTGTGCATTTTGCACGTAGAGGATTGAAGTTGAAATATTGAAGTTTGAGGGATTAACTAGCAACTTGAAGTTAATTAGAGGGGTTAAGTTAGCAACTTGAAGTTAAAGGGGTAAACTTCAGAGAGGACAAGTGACCAAGTACACTGTATTGTTAACTACTGGAAACTACCGTGGAGTAGTAGGTTTTGCTAAAGCTAAAAGTCAAACTGTAAAGATTGCTATTCAAAGGGTATTCCTACAAAGCCCTTTTGTACTTACAAATTTATGTTTGGATTTAAAAGTAATTTATACAACTTAAATTGTTATTAGTGAAGGAGCCCACACTTCGCAGCGGGTAGAAAATGTAAAAATAATTAATAATAATAAAATATTAAATATTTTTTTGTGTATCTCATTTGTCATATCCATTAAAAGTCTTTTATTATTGATGCTGAGAATAAGCTCGGTGACATCTTTACCGGCGAAGGTGAGAGTAAAGGTGGATGGGAAAAGAGAGAAAAGAAAAAATATTATGATGAATTAATTTGAAATAAAAATTACGGACTTAAGTTTTTCGCCTGACAAAAACTCGTGCAGCGCCCGCCTTCTTGCTCGAAGAGGGCAAGTCTTGCTCTTCGTTTGCTAGCTCGTACCTTCGCGCCTTATGACTAAGTATAAAAACAGAAAAAATAGAAAAGAGTAGAGATTCCGCAGAAAAATTAAGTACTCTCTTATTTAGAAAATAACAACTATAAAATACAACTCTCTCTTGTTAGTTTGATCTTGATAAATCCCACTATTTATAGATTCATGTACATAATTCACCCACTAAGGCTATACTTAAAAGACATTCATTAATGTCTAAATTAAATACCCACTAAGTTCACTATAATCTTATGGTTATTCTTGACTCTTGGCATCCTTATCATTGATGACATTGATGAATAAGAAATTAAAAACTTGATAGTAAAAAATTCTTGGCATACCTTATCATTGATGGCATTGATGAAGGAGTAATTAAGAATTTGGTAGTAAAAAAAAGTAAAGAATGAGACTGAAGAAAATTTTGACACGTGGCTAAAATTATTGAGAATTCATATATGTTAATAGATTTGTCATGGCCAAATCTGGGTTTTTTTTTCTTGTGAATTTTATCCTACTAAAACACCGATGCTCTTAATGAGATTAAATTTGTAAGTAGAAGTCATTAATATTTAGATTTTGGCCATTGTTTTTTTCTGCTTTAGTACTTGGCTTTACCTTGGACGACACTCCTAATTTTATAAAGTATTGCTGGTTTGATAATTCACTTGGCTCTACTTTTTTCTACTACATTCTGCCGATAATTTTTCACTTTATATATAAACACTAAATTGTTATCACCGCACTATCTACTATAATGCATGAACTTGCATATTTTGATCATGATATAAAATATGCTGGATTGTAATGGTATTAAATATTTTATAAAGTATTGCTGGTTTGATAATTCACTTGGCTCTACTTTTTTCTACTACATTCTGCCGATAATTTTTCACTTTATATATAAACACTAAATTGTTATCACCGCACTATCTACTATAATGCATGAACTTGCATATTTTGATCATGATATAAAATATGCATGAACTTGCATATTTTGATCATGATATAAAATATGCTGGATTGTAATGGTATTAAATATATTTGTTTTTGAAGTTGGCGAATGAAGTACGATGAACGAAGGTAAATATATTTGTTTTTTGAAGTTGGCGAATGAAGTACGATGAACGAAGGTAAATGCATTTTGGAGGAAAATACATGCTAATTTCTTTATCTCACTAAATCCACAGCCCAAGCCCAAGCCCAGTTATTATTACTAGTGTCCAAGTCTCATATAAACCCAATCACAATTCTATCCACATCCGATGTGGGACTATTGGGGGCGTGACGAAAAACTTAAGTCCGTAATTTTTATTTCAAATTAATTCATCATAATATTTTTTCTTTTCTCTCTTTTCCCCTCCGCGACGGTAGAAGGGATTGTCGTCACCTTTACTATCACCTTCGCCGGTAAAGATGTCACCGAGTTTATTCCCAGCATCAATAATAAAAGACTTTTAATGGATATGACAAATGAGATACACAAAAAAAATATTTAATATTTTATTATTATTAATTATTTTTATATTTTCTACCCGCTGCGAAGTGCGGGCTCTTTCACTAGTGACAATTTAAGTTGTATAAATTACTTTTAAATCCAAACATAAATTTGTAAGTACAAAAGGACTTTGTAGGAATACCCTTTGAATAGCAATCTTTACCGTTGGACTTTTAGCTTTAGCAAAACCTACTACTCCACGGTAGTTTCCAGTAGTTAACAATGCAGTGTACTTGGTCACTTATCCTCTCTGAAGTTTACCCCTTTAACTTCGAGTTGCTAACTTAACCCCTCTAATTAACTTCAAGTGGCTAGTTAACCCCTAAAACTTCAATATTTCAACTTCAATCCTCTACGTGCAAAATGCACAGACACCTTTCCACGTGTGATTTCACGCAAATCCATATATAAAAAGTTCATATCTTTTACATAAAAACTAAATTAGAATTTTGACCACATGCCGATTTTTGCGCTTTTTCACGCAATCAACGAGCCGAATCCTACAACTAACTGCACCAAGACTTCTGGCATTGCCGGGCCATTTAAGTATCGTTTTTGTTTCGCCGGAAAGACATTCATTTTACGAAGAAAACCAACCCACTTTCTCACCTCCAATTTGAATATAAATTAAAAATAAAAAAAAATAAAGTTGAATTTAAATTTTCCAAATACAAAATTACAATTATTACGGTTAAGTACCTAAATGGCTTTCTTTTCAAGGTCAATTTTGGTCTCCAAACTTTACAACTTTTTTACTTTGGTCCCAATAATTAAAATTTTGAATTCAAATTCTGAATTAAAATTAAAACTTTAATTTAAACTAATAATATGAAATTAGAATTTTGAATTTGAATTTAAAGCTACAATTTTGATTTAAAATTAAATTAAAATTTTGAATTGGAATTAAAATTTTGAATTTCATTTTGAAATTGAATCTGAATTTTGATTTTGATATTTGAATTTATATTCAAAATCTGAATTTAAATTTTAAATTTTAATTTATAATTTAAATTCAACATCAAAGTTATATTTAAAATTTTGAATTCAAAATCAAAATTTAAATTTAAATTTAAAATTTTGAATCGAAAATCTAAATGTGAACTTGAATAATATTTCAACTCCAAACTTTACAACTTTTTTCACTTTGGTCCCAATAATTAAAATTTAAATTTTTGAATTCAAATTCTGAATTAAAATTAAAATTTTAATTTAAACTAATAATATGAAATTGGAATTTTGAATTTGAATTTAAAGCTACAATTTTGATTTAAAATTGAATTAAAATTTTGAATTGGAATTGAAAATTTGAATTTCATTTTGAAATTGAATCTGAATTTTGATTTTGATATTTGAATTTGTATTCAAAATCTGAATTTAAATTTTAAATTTTAATTTATAATTTAAATTCAACATCAAAATTATATTTTAAAATTTGAATTCAAAATCAAAATTTAAATTTAAATTTAAAATTTTGAATCGAAAATCTAAATGTGAATTTAAATTAATATTTCAACTCAAAATCGGACTCAAAATTCAGATTTAGATTTCCGATTCAAAATCCGACTCAAAATCTGACTGAGTATGTGCTCGAACTTTTTATTTTGTCAATTAGGCTCTCTAAACTTTATCAAATAATTTTATAAGCTCGTCTTCTTAACCGAAATTACTAAATTTTTTTAAGTGCATGTCGTGCGCATAATCTTATAAAATTTTACAATGTAAAGAAACTTATTTTTTTTGTTCCAATTTTAATAATTGAAAAATAAGGTGAACTCACTTTTTATTTTTATCATTTTTTTATATGTTAGAATAGAAGAAATAAATTCCTCTATGTTTTAAAGCTGCATGATTTTATTAGTAATTTTAATTGAGAAGTGAATTTATTGAATTATTTGATAAAATTAAAGAGTTTAATTACTAAAATTGATAATTCGAAAGGCTAGTTATAAAAGAACTAAATTTTATACTACAACAAAATATATTAATACAGACTCTTTTTAGACGACTTTTTATTCTAGCGTCTTTAATATTTATTATATACCGACACAATGATTAAGCGTCGTCAATAAATAATTAATTGACGATGTTTAAAAAGAGTCGTCAATAAATAATTAATTGACGATGCTTAAAAAGAATCGTCATAATGATTAAGCGTCGTCAATAAATAATTAATTGACGACGCTTAAAAAGAGTCATTAATAAATAATTAATTGACGATGTTTAAAAAAAATCATCAATTTTAAAAAAATCAGCAATAAATAATTAATTGCCGACGCTTAAAAAGAATCGGTAATAAATAATTAATTATCGATGCTTAAAAAAAATCGATAATAAATAATTAATTAAAATATCATCAATAAATAATTAATTAATCAAATTATAACTACGCTTAAAAAGCATCATAATTAATCAAATCAAAAGTATCATCATTAATACTAATTAACATTCTTTCAAAATTAACCATAAAAATATTTTTTAAAAAATTATTTTTTAAAAAAATTAAATGAGCGAAATACATTAAATACGAACAGTTTCACTTTAGAATTTCAAAAAAATAAAAAATGTTTGGAGAACCCACAACTATAGTACATTTGAAATCGACCCTCAACTTAAGTTAAATATTTTATCAAATTTTATAATCTAATAAATTATTAAAATTAAATATATTCTTAATAAAAATTATTTAACTCTAAAAAAATAATTTAAAATAAAAGTTGAGGGCTCAATACACTTTTAAGAGGAGAAGTGCTAGATGTACACTCCCAAATGGGTACACCCCTAAATGGGGTGTACATCCTACATCCACCCATTTTAGGATGGGTGTTCATCCACTCGTCACTTGATGTGACGAGTGAAATTCACTCACCCCTAGAATGGAACGGGTATAAGATGTACAATCTATTTGGGATGTACATCTAGCATTTTCCTTTTAAGAGTGGGTCTCATACATTTTTACTTTTCCTTTTTTTTTTTTTTTTTTCTTTTTAAGAAGAAGTACGCCCCAATTAACCCACCCCACCCCCGCTCCTCTCTCTCTCTCCGCGCGATACCTAATCTTCGGTGATCGTCGGCGGCGGCTGCGGCGGCGGAGGAGTTGGCCGGAGAGGTGGCGTTGAGGGCTCGGTGGTCTTGACCTCGCCGTGGGGGAATCGGCGGGGGAGATGCGGCGCCGTTGATCGGAGCAGCTCCGGGGACGAGACGAGGGGTGAGATAGGGGGGCCGACGAATCCAATGGTGACGCCGTTGCTCACGGATTTGTACCAGTTCACCATGGCGTACGCGTATTGGAAAGCCGGGAAGCACCTCGATCGAGCTGTGTGAGTACTCTCGATCCCTCTGTTACGTGAATTCGCCCTCGATTTCGCGTTGATTTGGTGATATTTGTGTTGATCAGAAGCTGTTTGATGCTTTTTCCAGCTGAATTGTGTTGTTAGGATCGTTTTCTTCGTGAAATGCTTAGGTTTCGTTAATGTTCGTGTTAGATTTATGGGAAAAAGCATCAAATAACACGTTGTGGATTAGCAAATTTGAACTTCAATATTACGTGGCTGCTATTTCATTACGCCGTAAGGACCTTCTATTAACAATTATATTAGCAAAGGTATGTGGTATGCTCGAAATGGAATATGGGAATGATAGCTCTGTTCTACGGCCTTTTGTATTTTGAGTTGGTTTTTGATTGCATATACAATTTCTAACCTACCGTCAGTATCAAGTCATTATGGCATAATGGAACAACAACTATTGGTTAGTTGAGTGCGACAAATGAAATTGTAGTGCAGTATAGAGCAAATGAAATTGTAGTGCAGTATAGAGCAAATGAACGTATCCAAGGTGGGATTGGAGTTGACACTTTGATTTCTAACTAATTGAGCATGAGTGCTTTGACTTAATAATCTAAGCTGGTATTATTTATTATTTAGTTCTACATTTAGCTGTTCAAGCCTTACTTGAATCTCTCCAACTTTACATGGATACCATTGCGACTGTGGATACGTTCAAGTTGATTCTAGCACATGTATTAAGTCATGATGGTAGAGTTTAATGGATAGAAGAGTATTGAGTAGTTATATTGACTTAAAATTCTTGCTTCACTGGTAATTAAATAGAAAGCCAGCTAACTTTAGAGGTTAGTGGCGAACTAGAGTTTTACTGCATAAGGTTAGAAAACTAATTCAACTGCATGCACTTTGACTAATCACACCAAAATTGATGTAATGTAGTTATTATTATGTTGAAAGTGTGGGCTTTAGATAGTTGCAAATAGACATATGTTATGGATGTTTATACACCTCTTCTTGTTGTCTCAGACAATAGAAAACAGAGGTTGATTTGGTTATCATCACCCCAGACACTCAAATTTTTGTATCAACATTATGTTTTTTCCCCTAATTACCAGAGCATTCCATTGGAATTATGTGGCGACATAGATGTTTGGGTTCACAAGTTGTTCAATTGATGTGTATCTTTGTTTTTAGGAAATAGGTTCGTGAAAGTTCCAATTGTTGCAGATTCTGCAGTGATTTCTTCAATTGAATGCCTTTGAATGTCATGCCTACACGTTGTCTCTTCAATCCCTAGCTCTGAACTGTTCAAACTTGATTGATTATAAGGTCCATTTTGTAGCTATTTTCGCATCCGAAGGAAGTGAATTGCTTTTCCATATAGGATTGAACATTCTCTTGCAAGCAGGGAATACTGATTTTTGTAAGATGTAGTTTCTATATCAGAAATTAGATCATTGAAGCTCTGAATAATCAGCTGTCGAACTATCGATTGCTAAGAGAACTCAATCCCAGAGCTGTGACACCCCACTTTCCAAAGGATGGTTAATTCTAGAACTATTCTAGTTTTAACACACTTAATTCTTTTAATCTCTTGGACTCAACCACTGTCCAATATGCTATAGCCAATTTTAGAAGAATAGTCTTGATATGGTAGGGCTAAATTTTTTAGCTTGTTAGATCGAAAAGGTTAAGGAGTGTTAGATATGCTAGAGCTATAGTAAGTTTGAGTTTAGGATGGATGACCAAGATCTCAGTTCCATAGATAAACTTAAGTAATGTTTTTGAAATTTGCAAGGGCAATAATCACTTGCTGTAACGCAGTTACATGAATACTTCCACATAATCACACGACTTAGCAAATTTTTTTAGTAAATAGAAACTGTATATAGACTCCTATCACATATTATATTAAACTGTGTGTTTAAACTAATCAAAAATTTATTATTAAATATCTTTTAAAGTATGTGAATTACATTGGCCTCATTTGGTATATATCGTGTTTAATAAAAGTTTGTATATCAAGAGATATATACATGGACAGTGCCATTGTTTGTAATTATTTCAGCCGAAGTGTTTACTTAGAAAATAAAAAATTTTCCTTGTGTTGATGATACCTTCTGATGCTACATACTGGGTACGAGCAAATACATAATGCAGTTCCTATACTGTTAGGTAGCATCATTGTTGCAGCCTCGATAGTAATTTTAAGAAAAATTGACTGCATTCTCTCTTCACATGGATTATTTTTATGCTGATCACCTAAAAGGAAGCATGAGTAAATAACCAATTTATTTGTAATTGGTGAGTTAACAGATGGTCAAATTCGATTGATTTCTTTCTGAACTACATCTATTAGAGGACAATATGAATGATATTCAGAAGTTAGAATCAAGCATTCAAGGACTCGTGATATATTACGGGGACTAGTACGCCAACATATTTATTTAGGTGGATTGGAGATTGATTTGTACTTCTATTTTCGAATTTGATTATTTCTTTGTCCGGATTGGCCGAGTCTTATGTTGGTTTTGGTGATTATAGTGGTTTTGAATCCTTAGCCAGATCTTTGATATTAGCTTATTTGTGAATGGAAGTTGATCGAAATAGATTAAATGTGTTAATCTTATGTTGATTCAAATCTCTATTTTGATTTTGTTTGTGCTGAATTTTGTATCTTAATGGATTATTTCGCTATTTTTAATTTCTGCTAATTCTGTGTTAATGGTCCCAGCTTATGTGATTATTTGGTGTTGCAGCTGTTGTACCTCTCCTCAAGTTCCAATTTCAAGCCTCCAGGTATTTTTACACCTTTCAATCTAAAGCTCTTCTGGGTTCTCATCAACTTCTCTTCTGCAGGTTGTTTTTTCTCATAAGCAGCCGCCCTTTCGAATCCTTGATACGGTATCTCTTTTGGGCAACCTATATATTTTTTCTGGTTTTACTCTTTAATTGCATCAAAAGTTTCTTCTTAGATGAATTGATATGAGACTTATATTTGTATTTGATCTAAGAAGAAAAATTATGTTTTCTTGTCATCCAATGCGATGACTATTGCCAAAAAAGCATATTTTAAAAATTAATTATAGATTTATCTGGCCAGAGTTATTAGACATGACCCAAAAGCATGTATTGGAAAATGAGTCTGGTGGGTAATGAATCGCCTCAAAACTGCAATGAGGTAATGAATCATTGAGGGAGCTTTTGCATTACAATATTAAATTTTATCTATAGACCAAATCATTGATATACATAATGAGATAGTGTATGTCCTTGCAACTTGTCTCATGCATACATTGAATTTCAACAAGAAACTACGAGTCTCAGTAAAATTATTCTCTTTGTGCACTAAATTTGACCAACTTAGGCAATCATAAACCTGTACTGATAATGAAACTATGTGTACATGTGATAGTTATGTGTACTTCCGCAACAGTGAACTTATATCAGGGCAGCTCGGAAAGGTTATACAGAATTGTTGATTATAGAGAATTGTTGATAATGAAACTATGTGTACATGTGACTAATTTTGTCTCTGTTTTTTTCCAGGAAATGGAAACAAAGATGGCCTTTTTTCTTTTCTTCTTAGAGACTACAATTCACATACTGCTGCAAGTTGTATGAATCGTTTGTCAAAACTGAGGTAATAAAATTATGTTTGGGTACATACATTTAAACTTCCTAGTCTTGCATCAAGAACTTAGTTCTCGAGGGACTATTAGAGCATGAGATACTAGGAGCTTTAAGTAGGTTTGATATGATTTGAATTGTCACCGAGCAATTAATTTTGCTGCTGTGCTCTTAACTAACACTAAAACAGGCTAATTTCTCCTATGCGAGATATATGCACTTTAAGTCGATCAATTTTTCTTTTTTCTGCTTGCAACTGTCATGGACTCAAGTTTTACATGACCTACCTGATTTGTTCCATTTTGTCTTTTGTTTGTTTTTCCAGCTTCTTGAAAGTGTAGTTATGCATCTCCTAGTAACATGTCTCCTCAACTTCACTCTACATACAGTTGTTGTGGAATTCTTGTGAAGAGAATCTATGGTATATTGGACTTTGTGCATTTTTAAGTAATTGCTAGTCCAAACTCTGAATTCCCATGCCATGTTTTGATGGTCAAAATTGTATGGAGCTACTTAGATCTAGGTTGTAACCCTATAGTGCTACTCATCCATATCTTGCTTCATACACTTTAGTCTGCCAGTCATAAGGAAGGCATTGTATTATGCATGCAACAATCAGGCTCTCTGCATTATTCTCATGGTGCTCTTTTTTTTGTCATTTGTTTAGATTTGTATGCTTAGTAACAGATTTATGTTAGCCGTACATCTATGAAGTAAATGCATGATATAATACATGTGTAGCATGCAGATATAACAGTATGGAGGGTTTATACATGAGCGACGTTCTAGTTAATTTGCCTTGTTCTTTAGGAGATCAATAATAGAGCTAAATGAAGTTGCCTTTAGGATCGTATGAAAGCTTTTTGTTCAACTGTTATACTTACAGTTATTCTCATTTATCTTTTCAGCTTATTCTGCATAATTTCTCTATAGTTGTTATGCGTGAGAATAACAAAGTAGTGTAATTAGTATTGTATCCTCATAGTTACTATTGATGATCAAATAAAGAAGCCAAATTGCGATTTCGTGTGATAAAGCATGCATGTTAATATTTTGAAGTGGATTGAACGAAAATGAGTAAAATTATTCTATTTGGTTGCAAGATTGTTTAATACTTCATGTTAATGTTTTGAAGTGGATTGAACAAAATTATTCTATTTGGTTGCTAGATTGTTTAATACTTTTTACTAAATTTTTGTCTAAGTTAATGTTGTCTTTGATTGGTGAATTAACTATTTGTGCTAATGTTTATTTTTGTTTGCTAGTATCGATATTTTGTCTGCGGCAACAATATATACATTACAAGAGGGCACAACTAATGTTGAAACACTTAGAATTTTTTGTATTTCTTGATTGGGATTAGTATTATTGATTGAAGTTTACTAATGTTGAAATGCTTAAAATTTTTGTTCTTTACTACAACATTTTTGTATTGGCATGTTTATTTAGTATTTCATATTTTACCGTTGTTTTGGAGGATAGGTAATTGTTTAAATTAACGACTTTTTTTAGAGTCGGTAATTGTTTAAATTAACTCTTTTTAGAGTCGGCAAATATTTAAATTAACGATTTTTTTTAGGGTCGGCAAATATTTAAATTAGCGATTCTTTTTAGAGTCGGCAACTGTTTAAATTAGCGATTTTTTTTTAGAGTTGGCAATTGTTTAAATTAGACTCTTTTTAGAGTCGATAATTATTTAAATTAACGACTTTTTTTAGAGTCAGTAAATGTTTAAATTAACGACTCTTTGTAGAGTCGGCAACTAACATATTACCGACTCTAAAAAGAGTTGGAAAAAATTCTCTGACACTATATTAAAGTGTCGGTATATTTATCCTGACATAGTCATTTAACGACTCTTTAGACGACATTTTTAAAAGCGTTGGGGTTATTTTTGCCGACGTTTTAAAGCGTCGTTAATTATTGTTCAAAGCGCTGAAGTGCAAGATTTGTTGTAGTAATTTGGTGGTTCTCTATACACTTTTTTTTTAAAAAAATAGTGTAAAACATTAAAATTTTTCGACAATGCAAGGGTTGAAGTCCTATTGAATCAAGGATTACTCATGCCGACGGCATGGTCCGTGCCACTCGTGCTATACTGTGTCGATGGCACACTAGCACGTGGCATGGGCCGTGTCGCCCGTCACCCACCAATGCTGGGCGTGCCACCCAGTATCGCTTGGTGTTGCCCAATATCACCCGTATTAGTTCATGCCAAATCTACACAGTTCGATAAGGTTCTGTTAAATCGTTTTTTATACATTTGGTCATTTTTCACGTGTACTCATGAAGCTGGAAAGTACTAAAAAAGAGAAAAATGTTTTTTTTTTTTTTTTTTCATCTCTGGTTAATTTTCCCAAGAAACCATATAACAAAAGAATTTTTACACTTCAAGAAGTTTCAAGATAAAACTATTAATATGGAGCTTGTTCTTGACCAAATTAAGAAAAAAAATCTATTACCATGTGGAGTAGAATTTATTCTTATATGTTAAAAATAAAATTAAAATTTATTCTTATAAATTAAAAATAAAAATAATAAATTATATATTTTTTATTAGTTAAAAAATATATTTTAACTTTGTCTTCTTTTTACACAAGATCAATGCCAAACTAATGTTAGTGCATCAGTTGCGTGTCACTTGTATAGAGGGTCGTGCCGTCACTGGCATGAGACGAATTATTTTAGAATTCACTGTAATAAAAAAAACTTCTATTATATATAATACTATCTATAATCTATAATCTATAATTCTATAATACTATATTAATTTTCTAATTTTTGTCCACGTGTCAAATTCTGATTACTTCTCTAATTTTTTTTTAACTCAATTTTGAACCGGCACGCTACGTTTTCCATGCCGATTTATTGTTGCGGCTTCCTATAGTAACTGAGAATTTTAAATATAAAATTTAAGTTAATTAATTTTTTTAGAATTTTTATAAGTTAAAAACCTGAATTTTTGAAGTTTTCGCACAACTGTCTCCCGATTTACGTATCTGGACCCGATCCGATTTGTGTATTCGATCAGTATAGTAAAATCGCAACTTGATCCGTCTCGTCGAACTGAACGAGATGACACGATCTGATTTTCAGTTTCGCAAGCCTGTAGCCTCGAAAATAGTGCAAAATGGAGAAGGGGTCATAACTTAGGCCGTGAATATTAACCCTATAGTTTTTTAGATTTTCGACCAACGTTGGTCAATTCGACCGTTCGGAATAAGAATCCGACGATCCAAATACTTGATCTAATCGGTCTCGTCATTCTGAGCGCAATGGTGCAATCTGTTTTTATGTTTGATGAGCCTAGGTCATCGAAAAGCATGCCAATAGCGAAATGTACTGTTCAAAATGAATCGAGTAATTATCAAGGCTCAAACTCAACAAATCAAAATCACTACTCGATAGGTTTTGTCGAGCCGAACGCCGTGGCGATGTTCGTTTTTCAGTTCGACCACCCTAGTACCTCGAAATACGTAAAAAATAATAGTATTTTGCAAAAAGGTCTGTTTTATGTTCCAAATGGAATAAGACTTCATAGAGAGGGACCTATATGCAAATGTTACCTACAGTAGGGGGCTCGGGGTTGGGGGTAAAGAATACAAGGACCAATTTGCAAAAACTCCATCTTCTACACCATTAATGCCAAGGTGACTCTTGGGAGTTGGAGCCCTGCATTCAAGCTATGGTGCAGAGTTCCTCACCACCCTTCCACCTTCCTCAGCTTCCCTCCAAGCGTCGCAGCTCCTCCCGAGACCTCGGTGGCCAAAAAACTGAGTCTCCATGCAAGATAAACTTAAACTCGGGTTGGGATGAAGAGGACACAACCAAACTTCCTTAGCTTCCTCCCTGAACCTCTTGAGACCTTCTCCTGCCTCCTGAAGTTAAGCCCGAGGGAGCCCGGAGCTTGCGGTGGCTGCACGGCGCGTGTGGAGGAGAACCGACTTCTTCCTTCTTCTCTAACTCCGGCCAGGTTGGTTTCTCTCTCCCCTCTCGGTCTTTTGGTCTAGGAGCTTTAGCAGTAGCTTTCTTAGGTCCTGGGGAGTCTCCCTGCCCGGCCTTGTGGCCGGGGAAACGTCAGTTTGCTGGCGGTGGAGTTGCACCGCCGGAAATCTAGAAGGGCTCCGCCTCGAGCTATCTTTGCTCCCAGCGACTTTGGCCATGATCTAAAATGCTGAACACCTTCTGCTAGATCTATTCAAGCTCCCCATGAAGTTTGGGAAGGTTTGGTTCGATGTAGAGAAAATGGTGCCGTGCCCTAGTTTTGGGTAATGGAAGCCTTGGCCGAGCTTCTTGCTCCGGCGCTGCCGCCGCCCTCCGCCACCGGCCATGCCCTCGGTTAGCTCCACGGAGTCAAGAGGGACTTGCTGGTGCCCTTGCATGTAACCCAAACCCTCTGTATGCGAACTCACCATTGATGGAGCTTGGTTGGCCACATGCATGGCGCCCAGCCAACTGCCGCCATCTGCCGTCAGCTAGGCACCCAGCTAGTCTCAAATGGATGAGACCAAGCTCCAGGTGTTGTTGGGTGCACCCGATGACCACTGGATTTTGTTGGCCCGAGCTCACTGCTCTTGGTGGCCGCATGGCCTAGATCTGGCCATCCGCCGCCACCGCTTGCCGGCGCCTAACCCAGTGATGTGCATGGAAGTGCCCTCGTACTACTGAAGCTATTGCTTGCCTCAGTTGGCCACCAGAACACTTGTTCTGTCATGATGGCCCAACCCGAGCCCTTAGTGCATGTTGGTTGGCCGAGGTTGCTCCGGCCAACCAACAACCCTCGGATGGCGAGCCTTCGACTCCACTTAACCCCCTGAGCTTGATGCTCACCTTAAAGTTGGGTTTAGTTGGGTGGTTAGTGATTTCTAACAAACCAAGCCCTCGGAAGAGCTAGGTTGCACCATGGCCTGTCCAGCAGCTTTGCGGCTTCTCCAGGGTGAGCCTCTGAGTCCCCTCGACCTCTTGAGCATGGTGCTCACCTTCGTTTTGGAAATGGTCGAGTGGTTAAGTCGGAATGGCAACCTAAGCCTAAAGCATAAGTGTAAGTTGACCCAGAGTTATTCTCGAGTCTCGTGCTGCTCCCAAATGGTGAGCATGACATTCAATACGTTGAGGCCCACCTATTGGTGGCCTCGGTTCAGTTCAAAGAAGCTTAGGAAGAAAGTGCTAGCTTAAAAAGTGCAAAAAGATAAGTAACTATGCAATTTTTATAAACCCTAGGGGCCTAAATGCGATTGTGATCTCATGGGCTGTCTTGGGCTGTGTGCCTATGATCTCTAAACCTTTCGTTAGAGATCCGACGACTTCCGTTGAGCGGGAATTGGATATCGGATCGTAAATCGGCAAAATCGTCGGTTTATCGGCGACTCGGCATTAATCGCGCAATTCGAGGAATTGCGGCGATTAATTATTATTGCCAGATGTTCCTGGCTGTTCCCAGCACTGTCCTGGTGTCACGCCCCAGATTTTGAAACTAGTCTTTTTTTTTTTTTTCCAGAGTTCATCGTTTATTTTAGGACGCGACAGATCACCACGTGCATAGGAGACCCTCTGTCCACTAGGACAGAGTTTCCTCTATACACGCACGGCTAAGCGGCTAAAGTCTACCTATAAACATACTAAATCCACAATATCCACCATAATCAGCAAGTAATTAAGTTATTACAATAATTATTCAGACAACAAATAAAAATGAGTCTAAAGCAGGAAATAGAAAACTGATCAGGGGGACAACTCTATCGTAATCGGCTCACCAGACCGTCCCGACATCCCACTGCCTGAAGGACCTAAAAAATGGTCACCCAGGGGTGTGAGATACAATATAAATGTATCCCAGTGGGCACGACGAGCCGAGAAATAGCAAATTGTACCTACTGGCATACTGAATTAGCGGATAGTAATAAATCAATAGGTAGGAGCTGATATACAAAGGAAATGACTGCAGGTAATCAAATCATAGTGCTAAATAGATATGGGTACAACAATAAGAGCTAAGCATGCTGATATAGAATAATGCACTATGCATCAATAGTAAAAACTAAGTACCCAATCGATGCCCCTATTGCTCACGAAGACCTCAGGTAAAACGTCGAAACCTGGCACTAACCTGGCTGACATAACCCCGGCACCGTCGGGTGCTAACCTGGGGGCTCACGGGTCATCAAAAGGACCACTCTACCGGTAAAGAACACATCGACGGTGGCCAAACCGTCAGTGTACGTAAAGTACAGCGGTGCGTGGCGATCATAATGCTGATGCTCAAGCTCATGGTCTAAGGACCGGGTAATCGGCAACAAGCTGGAATCCCAACAGGGATGCTGATGTCTGTATATCAATCATAGGTCATCTCATGCAATATGGAATACAAGGGACATGTATATCTGAGTAAAAGCAATCTACGTAATGACCAAGTAGGCATGATATATGTCCAAGTATAAGCTACTGTACTAACATCTAGCTAATAACCAATCAGGCATGAAGATGTCCAAGTAAGCAAGAAGTAAGAAATCAAAAGAAATAAAGCTCAAACTGAGATCAGGGCTAGCATGAATAACAGGGGTCTGACCAATATGGTACCCCAGAGGGCCGAGATGATAAAGTCCGGACCGAAGATAAACCCACCTCAGTGTAGGCAGCCACGAAGTCTGTAGAACTACTGGGGTGTTGGCGCCGAATAGCTGGGCCCTGAACAATAAACTTTAATCAGCAAATGACTCACTCATACCCATCCCACTGTCACTACATAACCAGAATAGCTAAACAGCGGACTTTTCTCAAGTCCCGGAATTTATCAGAAATTCCCAGAATCCGCAGAACGACCGACTACGGCCCGTATAGTGTCTACTAGTATCCAAATGTGACCAAACTTCATACACTGCCCCAAAATGATCTATTTAACATGTCCGGGCAGCCAGGGACTATTTTGTAATTATTGGTGCTAAGTTAGGGTCACAATTACCCGCGTAGCTCCCGAAAAAAGGTCGATTTTGGCTCCGGGGGCTCCCGACGTGAAACGGAGATCACTGGACCAGCCAGAACAGTACTGGGAACAGCTAGAGGCAGCTAGTAATAAAAAATAATCACCCATTATCCTCGAAACGCGTGTTTAGCGCGGAATCGCCGTTAAACCGACAAATTCACCGATTTATGGTTCGTTAAGCAAAATCCACCTAATGAAAGTCAACGGAACCCAGACGAAGGGTCCAGGGGTCATGTGTATACTGTCTTCATCCACCCATCATGTTACAATTATAAAAAGGCCCCTATGATTTTATAAAATTGCATAATTAAGTATATTTTAGCACTATTTAAGCTGTAACTAAATTTCTAGGGACTTTTAAACTAAAATACTTCATTAGTAGTTGGGCCTTGATGCTCTAAACACCATGCTCACTGTTTAGGAGCAAGCCAAGTCTTAAAAACAGGAAATGGCCCATGTTTAACATGCATTGAGAGCACAAGATGGCTAAACTTACACAACTACTTGTCCAATTGCAGATTGGAGGTGAGCATCATGCTCAGAGAGGCAAAAACCTTTAGGGGCTCACCATTGGGCCTGAGCCAAGCAGCTAAGTGAGCTGTTGGAGCAAGATGAGTGTAGTGAATCGGAATTTTGGTATATAAATAAATATAAATAAAATGGTATGAAATGCTATTTTATTGAATTTATAGAAGTAAAGGATGACCTGGAAACGAATTGGGCCCAAATCGGGATTAGAATGTGAGATCTTGAATCTTACATGAGAAAGTGGGCCCAGATTGTAAGTGAAAAATTCACAGTTTCGGAAAATTCCGAGAAAATTACGGGAGCTCCGTAAATGTGTTTTAAGGCCACAGTAGAAGTTTCGCGTTGATCGGACACCCGGATAGAGAGAACGGGCTCTGCCAGCGAATTCGAATATAGTGGGACTTTTGGTAACCCAAAGAGGGTCCAAACTGAAAAGTTTAAGTACCAGGAGGTAAATTAAGTTAAACTGTGGCTGCCCGTCAAATTTGAGCGAAAACGGGCGAGAAACGGGCAAGAACGGACGAAAACAGGCGAAACTGGGCTTGGGCCCAAGTTTCGGGTGCCCGAAAATGAGTTCCGGGCGCCCGGAAAGTACTGTAGCAAACCGGTTTTTGAGGGCTGCAGCGAACCGGAAGGTACTGTAGCGAACCCGGTTCACTGTAGCAGCCCGGTTCGGACTTCGATGCGCCTGAAAGTTACTTTTGGCACGGATCCCGAGGCAGTGGCACGGATCCCGAGGTAGTTGGCACGGATCCCGATGTAGTTGGCACGGATCCCGAGGCGGCAGGCGCGAATCCCGAGGCACGGGCACGAATCCCGAGGCAAGCTTTTCGCGCGCTACGTCCTGTGGCGCGCGGCCCGAGGCGCGCGTGGTAGGTGAGGAGCGCCACGTGGCGCTTCCTTATTGGTCGTCCTGACCGAGGGAGCGTGGGCGTGCGCGGGGAAGGCGCGGCGGGCCTGGCGCGGTGTCAGCAGGGGAGGCCACGTGTCGGCCTCCCATTGGTCGGTCAGCGCGACGCGACGCGCTGACGCGACGCAACGCTGCGGCCGGGCGTCAGAGCAGGCATGGGTGCGGTCCACGTGGCGGCCAACGATTGGTCGCCGCTGTTCGTTGGTCGCGGTGCACGGGTCCATGGACACGTGTCACCTCATCGTTGGCCGAGCGGTGCTGACGTGGCGCCCAGCTGGCGCTGCATGGACGCGTGGACCGCGGCGGGCCGGTTACTGTAGCCGCCCGGAAATTTTCGGGCGCCCGAAATGATGCGCCCGAAAGTCCGGAAATGGCCTATAAAGGCCCGAAACGGCTCATTTTCCCCTTTTTTTTTTTTTTTTTCCCTTTTTGGCTTCACCCGAGCGTACCAGGAGGGGAACCGGGCGATTTTGCCCAGGGTTTTCGAGGGCGCACGAGCGCGCCGTCGACTCCGTGGAGCGCGCAAGATGTACCAAGGAGCCTATTGGAGGCAAGGGACGGCACGGCGTTGTCGAGGTAGGCCCCGTGTGTCATTTTTGCGGTATTTGTGGCACAGTTTGAAGTTTCCTTTTTGGATTTTGGATTTGACCCCTTTGCCCACGTGCATGTTAGGGACCCAACTTTTCTATGCCGTTTTACTGCGCGAGTTTCGCGGGCGTTTTGGACGCGCCTCGTTTTGCGTGCCGTTCGTGGGAGACATGTACCGTTTTGCGTGCGGATTCGCCAAATGCGCGCAGTTTTGGATGCGAACTCATAAATCGTGCACCGTTTTGCGTGCAACGTTGAGAAAAGAACCTGCACCGTTTTGCGTGCCAATGTGAGGTATGTGCTCCGTTTTGCGTACAGGTTGGACTAACGGGCACCGTTTTGCGTGCAGACTCTAATAATGCATCTCGTTTTACGTGCAGGGCCGAAAAATATGCACTATTTTGCGTGCAACCCTACAGTAGAGTGTGCACCGTTTTGCGTGCCAATACAGGGTATGTGCTCCGTTTTGCGTGCGGGTTGGACCAATGCGCGCAGTTTCACGTGTAGAATCTAATGGTTTGCATCATCTTTCGTGCAGGGCTAGGAAAAAATCTGCACCGTTTTGTGTGCAACCCTATAGTCAGACGTGCACCGTTTTGCGTGCAGATTCGAGGTACGTGCACCGTTTCGCGTGTAGTTCGTGTTGTCGCGCACAGTTTTGCGTACCGACCCTAATACGTGCATCGTTTCTCATGCAGGGTCAGAAAAGATGCGCACCGTTTTGCGTGCAACCTTAAGAGAAGCATGCTCCATTTTACGCGCAAACTCGAGGGATGTGCACCGTTTTGCGTGCAAGCTCGAGGAAACAAGTGGAATCGCGCGGAGACCAATTGCAAGTGTCTACAAGCAATTGGGTGCATCACAAGGTGAGAAATTCTGCCGAAATTGGGTGACCTCTCCCCTTGCTCCCTTGCTTTTCGATTCGAAGCATGATAGTAGCCTGTTAGAGGCGTTAGGTAATTATGATATTGATTGCCTGTATAGATGGATTCAAATGAAAAGAGCAACTGTTGGTTGCCAGAGATAGGGGAATAGTTGTGCATGTGCAAAGAGACACAGAGGAAAAGTGCAACTGTTGGTTGCCAAACATATATGATGAATATGCATGCGTAGAGATAATTATTATTTTATGAATGAGATGAAAATAATTGCATGCATGAAAATGATTAGCTATTCGTGATTATGAGTATGTTAGGGTATAACCCTAGAAATCACGTGACATAAGGGAACAACAGTTGTTGGTAGTAAGACTAGGAGAAAACCTAGTATAGGGGTTTGACGAGTGACATCAACTTAGGAGTTATCCTAGGGAGGACGAGTGGCATGGTCTTAGGTGACAACCTAAGGACACTGGATAGAGTGATCAACATAGAGTCAGGGAACTCTAGGATGTATATGACCTGGAACTTAGGTAAAGAGAACCTAAGGTGAACTAGTGATCAGCATAGAGTCAAGGAACTCTAGGACAAGTATGACATGGAACTTAGGTAAGGAGAACCTAAGGTGAACTAGTGGTCAGCATAGAGTCAAGGAACTCTAGGACAAGTATGACATGGAACTTAGGTAAAGGGAACCTAAGTTGAGCTAGAAGAGTTTAAACTCACAGACAGAAAAATAGAGTCGAGTTGACTCTAGGATTCAGTAAGGAATCAAGAGAATGAAAAAATGGATCAAGTGTGGAGACATGAAAGGGAAAACAGGAAATTAGTGTCGATGTAACTCTAAGTTAATAGTGGAACAGGAAAATAGAGTTAAGTTAACTCTAGGATTCAATGAGGAATCAGGAAAGTGGGATAAGATCCCAAGGTTAAAGAGTTGATCAAATATAACCCTAGAAAGTCATAGGGTGTTTGGGCAAATGGACAATAACTTTAACTTCAATTTGAGTTAAATAAATGAAGGTGAAATGTTTAAGAGTCCAGGAGACTCTCTAATTATCCTTATGGTAAGACCTAGGATAAGAGGTAATAAATGCAAAAGGTAAAGTTTAATAGCAAGCTAAAAGCGGCTAAAAGAGCATATCGAGAATGTAAATGGCGCCTTCGAATTTGAGACTCGTCATTGTGGAGCAGGACTCCCTGGGCAGTGACCCGTCGGACGAGATACTTTCGAAAGGCTAAAAGTGAAAGTAAAGAGCTAAATGCTTAAAGAAAGAGATTGCCAGTGGCAAAAAGGGAGCTACAAGCTCGTATAAGACAGAAAAGCAAGTGTTAAGAGCAAAGAGGCCAAGTGCTAAAGTAAAAGAGAAAGAAAAGAGAAAGAAAAGAAAAGAGAAAGAAAAGAGAAAGAAAAGAAAAGAGAAAGAAAAGAAAAGAAAAAGATAAAATGGGCGTACCTCCGGGGGCGAACGTACAACTGTCGGAGTTGGACAGGGTCCCTCTCCCGGGCAGCGACCCGTATGACAGGTTCTAGAGTACTCCTGTCAGAGTTGGGCAGTGACCCTATCGGGCAGTGTCCCGTATGACAAGTCCCCCCGGCAGGACGGGGTAACACTTGCGAGTGTTATCGGCAACCTTAGAAATCTTATCTGATGGTAGCAGAACTACCGGGCTGGGGCCCGTTGGATAAGAATTTCTGAGGGTTAACTTAAATTAAACCACCATAGGGTAAAGAATAAGAAGAACAGAGAGTGGCCAAGGTGGCCGGGTTAGGGTAACCCAGTATACAGCGGCTTAGTGGCCGAGTTGGTGGTTAGTTGCCTAGTGTGGCTAGACAGAGTAGTGATGGATTGGGGAGTATACACAGATAGTGTAGTGGCCAGTATATACATAGTAGCATTATGATATTGAGGATTTTAATTTCCTAGCATTATTATTATTGCTTCCATTGGACCAAGTGGTGTAGGACACTTTATCTCGGTGGTTGAACCCACTGGGAACTATGTCGTAGTTCTCACACCCCTTGGGTGACTCCCCCCACAGGTTCAGGTATGGATGCAGCGATCGCGACGGTTCAGAGGCAGACGGCGAGGTATACGACAGGGGCAAGGGCCCAGCAGCATAGAGACCTAGAGGGTCTAGTAGAGGTATCCCATTTTTATATTTCTTGAGTGAACCTTGTATGGTGAGGAAATGATGTAAAAGAATTGTAATAATTTTATTGGCAAGTTCAAAGATGTAAAGTGTAATAAAGTAATGCATGGTTCACTCTTGTATGCTTTCATTTCCGCTTTAACTGTTGTTATTGAATGAAAGTTTTAATTTGTAGTGATTTTTAGTACTTTGATATTGAGCTTCCGTATACACTTGTTGTGTTATTATGGATGTTACCGTTCCTTTCGGGTAGGAAAAGGTCTTACCCGATTGGCGGGTCTGTTGGCGTGCCCGAACCGTACAAATTGGCGGACTCGGGGCGTGACAATGAGCCCAACTAAGCTCATTTAGGGCTTGGTTCTTGGCATTGGCCAACCCAGGGGTTCTGGGCAGCAACCAAGGTGAGCAGCAGCAAGAGGGTATTTAAAAAGTTTAGGGGCTCACCTCAGTAGGGTTGTGGAGCAGCTGAGGAGCTTGCTGGAGCAGAGGGAAGGGGTTTCCTCTTTTTTGTCGCACTTGTTGGCCAAGTCTACCTCACTACTGGATCAAACTCCCAACTAACTTGACCACCATCTACAGGGAGCTCCCAGAGGAAGAAGAGGCACCACCCAACCAAGCTGGAGCCACCCACTGCGCTGCTTGGTCGAAGAAGATGGCTAGGGCATAAAAATAGGTGGGTCAACAATGGCAAGTTGGGTTCCAGCCATCATAGGTCACATGCAATGACATGGGAAGCATACAATGGACTAGTAGAGCTTACCTGGGTGGTCGGCCGGCGGCGCGGGGCGGCAGCGGCGGCGGCGGCGGCTGGGTGAAGAACTCGGGCAAGGTAGAGCTCTAATGGTGGATCTTTAACCTGGGCTTCTCGGGTCCGGGCAAGGGCACAGATCGATTGCCCTTGATGCGGGGGAGCTTCCTAGGCAGTTGCCCGGCGGTGCGGGGCAACGGCGGCGCCGGGCGGAGGTGTGCGGCCAACCCAACAATGGTGCAACTCTAGGGCAGAGCCGTACGACGTCGATAATGCACTGCAGACCCTAGGACTTTGCAAGGATCTTCCTGGGGATCAGCAGAAGAGGACCAGCATCTTTGATCCAAGGTTGGATGGCCAGAAGGCACCTGGTCCCAGCTGCGGCCAAAATTTGGCTATTTGGCAATACTTGCTCCCACCAACAAGCTACTACACCTGGGGCTTCAAGGTTGTGCGAGGAGGAAGCTTGGGATGCTAGAAGAGCAGTGGAGGTGGTCTGAGGCTTGGATTCTACTGTTGCTGCAACTCCACCCAACCAAAGGCCTTATATAGGCATTTTTTAAATTTTGAATGCGGGGGAGGTTTGGCTGCCTGGTTCTGCGGCTGGGGAGGTGGAGATGGAGTGGGAGAAGGCTTAGGAGTAGGCACAGGAGGTAGAGGTGGAGTAGGAGGTGCTGTAGAGTGAGGGAGTGAAGTGTAGTTGGAAAAATTGCACTTTTGTCTCTCCACACTGCACCACATGCACTTAGCTCCTCACTGTAGCTTAGAATTGCATAAAAGACCCTCAACAATAAAGCCTATCAACTTTGATCCATAAAATATAAGAATTTGTGTCATTTTATTGGATCTTTCCCTATTTTTTGAGCTTTCTGAGGCATACGGGTCGCCGAATTGAAAAACAGACTTCGCCACGTCGACCGGCTCGACGAGACCTTCCGAGTGATTTTCTCGAGTTTCGGCCTGGATCGAAATCAATTCCATCTTTTATCGTGAAAAATGTGATTTGGCATGTTTTTCGAGACAGGAGTCGTCAAATAGTAAAACAAATTCCGCCACGACGTCTGTCTCGACGAAACCTTTGTGAACTTGTTTTCTTTATTGATTTCAAATTTGAATTTCACAAATGTTGCACCTGGTGGATCCAGTTGTCACGCCCCGGGGTCGAAACTGTGACCCGGGCTCGCCAACGGATCCGCCGCCTATACAAAACCCCGCATAGGCGAAGCGTCTAACCTGCAAAAGATAATACTAAAGATATACAAATATCAGAGCAGAAAAGAAAACTACTATAAAACTAAAATCCAATCACTGTACAACTTAAAATAAAGATACAATATCCATCTCCCAAATACGATCATATACAAAATCCTCTGATACAACACTCCAACTCTATAGGGAGGTAAACAGAAATAATACATCAGTGTACAGGCTCTCAGTACAAGTCAAATCCTCACAATACAATAGTCTCTCAAAAGTGGAAATAAAACTAATCTACTGACTGTACTGCAAATCTCCAGAAAGGGGGCACCGCTATACTCGAAAGACGGGTAGGGAACTAGCTCGCGACTCCCTCGCCTCGGTCTGTAGGATCAGCAACTAGAGCAACAGGAACTGGAGAAGGGGTCCCTGGGGAAAATACACCACAACGGGTGTGAGAACTACATCCCACAGTAGTTCTCAGTGGGTACCGCAACCAAACCCGACGGTCTGCCCACTAAGTATACTAGAGGCATAAGATAACAGAAAACTGAAGAAAGGAAAGCTGAAAATAACTCTACAGCTACCATGCCTCTATCTACTATGCTCAAAGGGTGATACAGATGAAAATGATGCATCGACTCAAACTCAGTATACTCAATCAACCCAATCACAGTGACTGCCACATAGGGTCCAGTCAAACCTGCGCCCACCTACTGCCGCACATCCACAAGAGGACCGGTCTATCGTAGGGCGTCCGTGACTGCTAAAACTGGCCCAGCCAGAGGGACTGCGTCGACAAGTCGCGATAGTAAAGTAACAGGCCCAGCTCCGGAGTGGCACTCGAGGGGCGCGACCCCACCGAGGAAAGTATCAGCGCATCTCTGTCGAGCTCAATATGGCTCAAGCAGGCTATAGTCCAAATCCACGATCAACAAGATCGACAGTAATTAACATCACCTCTCTATCTCACTAGCTGGAAATATCCAACAGCTAGGACTGCCGTCAACCCAACGACTCCCCAAAACAGAACACCAACCCACAACGACACAACACAGACCGACACCATAAGGGTTCGAAAACCCCGATAGGTTGGTGCCTAGAACCCTAATCAAACAAGAACAGACTCTAGGCTCCGCCTATCGAAGTTTCCGACCCTCTTACAGTTAGGGAACATGACAACCTCAGTATGACATGCGGAAGACACCAACCAGGGCCCGAAAGTTCCAAAGGACCAACACCTACAACCCTATCAAACAAGAACAGGTTCCAGGCACGGTCCCCGTAGCTTTCGTCCCGAAACAGAAATAGAAAAGGCCCCTAGAACCCAGATCACCCAAACTCTCTCGGGTGCCGAAGTTGTAATAAAAAGATGACAGTTATTACTGAAAGCTATTTTAATCTGAGAAACCAAATTTAATATATTTTAGTTCTTTAATAAAAATCAGTTCAAATAAGTTTTATTTTCCAAACCCCGAAGGGCTATTGCCTTCACCCAAATCAAACAAGAACAGGCTCCGGCGACTCCTCGAAATTTGGAAGGAAAACATTAGTTTACAGAAATTATGTGTGTCTAAAAACATTTTGGGTTCTAGGTCCTACTATCACTGGTACACTACTACCACTAACATAGTGGCGACAAATAAAACAAGGAAACAAGACATCCCGGGACCACCACTCATCCAAACGGCTCCCGCCACAGATAAAAGACCGACTACATCTATCTACTAGACTCCACTCTGCTCCCAAGCACGAGTGTAACATGCATCCCACACTAAAAGGAATCCCGACCACTCGGCCCACTACCCGGGCGAGGATAACACTATGTCCAGGAATAGAACATTAAGTGTGGATGTCTAGAGCATAAATAAACCTAGCCCAAGTGAGGGTTTTCTACTAGTCTGGTTACACATGCAACATATGACGGGTGCTAGGTCAAGTTCCAACAATAGCAATCAATTTAACTAAAGCAGGATCAGGGAATAATTATTAATAGGATATCAATCATAATAGGAAAGATAACATTTCCCTCTCTAACATGCACCCTAATCCATCTCACAACATGCATGCTTCCTATATTATAGAATTAACAGGCAGTCCATTGATTTTGGAGGCGAAGCAACCCACCTGAAACTTGACGATCCGATGCCCGATCTGGCTGAATTTTGGCGTGAGTAATCTTTATCCTCCCAGGAGTCCGATGCCGTGAAAATCATTCAAATCCGCCTCACGGATTGGGCGCAATCACTGAAACAATGCACGCTGCGCAATTAAATTCCAGAATTTCAGCAATTGAAATTAAGTTTAAGAAGATGTAAGTGCAGCCCCAAATACCTCAAGATGAAGTTCCTAGCAGTAAAACAAAGATGTCCTCTATCATACAAACATCTTCAAGTCCTCAAAAATCCACCATTAATTTCCCTTAACATTCAAATGAAGCAAAAATCACAATGCTGTCCAAAAACTGCTAACATAAACTTGCTAGCATTTCCAAGCTTAATTAGGGGCTTTGCCAAAGGGATTTATCCACATATCACAAAAGAGAATTTTCTCACCTTGAAGTTAAGAAGAAGTCCTAACTTGAATTTCTGAAAAAGACTTTATATCCACAAAGTTATCTGCATTCCAAGGTGCATTGCTCAAATCAAAACTAAAACAGGGACTGCAGTAAACCTTATAACAACACTTGGAAAGATCATTAAAGTTACCTAACCAAACGTGCTCCAAATCCTGCAAGAAAGGTACCATTGGATTCCTTATCGAGAGTAGATACAAATTAAGCTAAAGAACTCCAAATTTCATGCTCGGAGGAAGGAGAAAATCCATAAACACTTTGAACTATCCACCAAGTTCCATCTGTATACGAGTGCAGCAAGGTGCTCCAAAGATCATGCATAAACTCTAATAAAAACTCAGATCTGGGGAAAACGACACATACCAATATTGTAGATCTTCGAGTCCTGGAAATTTTCCCGCAAAAATCATCCAAAATATTCCCATCCTACTGCCCAGAAAGGCCAAAACACTGAGGACTGTTCAGGTTTCCAAACTGAAATGAAGGGTCCCAAAGATGGCCTTAAAACTCTGTAAAATCATGAGATCTGAAGGAAGAGTTGAATACAAAAATTGTAGCCTTACCTCTTGTGAAAACGTAGAACCAAAAATAAGCTCAAAAATTCGAGAAATGAGTCCTGGAGAATTTTCGCACTGAAACGCGACGGGAAGGTCCACCAACAGCAACAATGGTGGTGCTTGCCTCAAGGAGAAGATAATGGTGATGAAGCCTCTTTAGTCCATCTCTTTGCTGATGAAGATGAAGGAGGGTTGCAGATGAGTGTTCTGTAGAAGTCCCCAAAGTTGGAAGCTCCAAAAGTGGGAGAAGGAGGAGGTAGAAGAGCTTAAGTAGGAGGAAGAAGAAGGAGAAAGAAGAAAAGAGAGATGAGGGGTTACTGTGTGGTGCACAGTACTGGGCCAGGCCCAGCGCCCGGCCCAGCCTCCGCGCCCAGGCGGGGCACGTGGCGCCCATCCGGGCGCCCTGCCTTCGGGCGGATGGCCCGGATGCGGCCACGCCACGCGCGGCGCCCGCCTATGGCGCGGCGCCGCGTGCCCCGCGCGGGGACGCGCACCGCGCCAGCGGGCGCACGTGGGCGACCTCTGCCCAACGCGGGCGCGCCGCGTGGCCCGCGCAGCCCTCTCCAGCGCCGACACGTGGAGCTCCCCTCAGCCGCTGCACCTGGTGCACGCGCGCTCCTGTGGACCGGCCGCCTGGAAAGGATCGAATAGGCTCCAAAAATGCCACTTTTTGTTGTTTTTGCACGCTGAGTCCAATTCCGACCTCTAAAATTCCAAATAATGCAACAAAATAGCCATTTTAATCATTTTTCCGCGCTGAATCCAAATACGGTGTCCGTTTTGCGCGAAGCCACTTCTATTTTTCGACGAAACTCCCAATTAAGCAATCTTGATCTATTTCTCGCACTGAGTCCGTTTCTTGGGTCCGATTTGCGCGCAACCAACACTATCCACAGAAATAGGCCTCCACAAGCTGTTGATCACACTAAAATGACCACGAAGATCCGGGTCTTCACACCAGTGGCCTTGGTTTATTGCCGGCGACTCCCGAAATCAAAAAGGGTTTTTCGGGGGTATTTTGGTAATTATGGCACCGATCGAGTTTAGAGTCGCACCCTGTGGAATGTCTTTGCTCGAACGTCTTCAGTAAAGCGTTTTGGGGCCGCACGTCAAGTTTCGTTAAATTTGGAAACCCGTAGGCGCGGATCGGGTCTTAGTTGACCGATCGACGGATTTTCGGCAAATTCTGGGAATCTAATAAAGGTCTATGTTTAAGCCTTCTGTGCAAAGTGAGTCAGTGGGTTGGGGATGTGTGAGTTTATTTCTGATCAGTATTTATGATCCAGGTCCCAGCTGTCAGACTCTAGCCGGCGAGCCTTCCAGCGGAGTTTAGGACCGCCTACACTGAGGTAGGTTTTCTTCGGTCCGGGCTTTATCATCTCGGCCCTCTGGGGTACAATATTTGGTCGGACTCTTGCACTTCATGATAGGCCAGATTCTATCCTTGAGCCTTTGTCACGCCCCGGGTGAAAACCAGAACCCGGGCTCGTCTACAGATCCGCCGTATACACGGAATTTCCCGTGTACACGAAGCGCTGGTAACCTGCTCAAATATAGATGACATAATAAAAGAGCATAAACAGAGCTAAACTGGAACTAGTACATCTCAGATAAAGCTGGAAAGTAAAAGTGCGGAAGTAAACTCTCAATAATACAAATATCTCTCCCAGCTCACTAATCAAATACAACCAGCCGGCCGAAGCCAGACCCAAAAGAAATGAAAAGTAGAGTATCTGAGAGTATCGGGGTACATCTAGTAACTGAACTAGTGCCTGGGTAGACCGCTATCTAATCCGCGATCCTCTTACCTCGGTCCGCTGAGGAGGGTCCTGCAACTCCCGCAGACAACTCTGCAAAACAAAGGGGAAAGAGAAAAGAGAAAGCAGTGGGGGTGAGAACTACTGTAAACAGCAGCCTCCCCCTAGTGGGTAGACCTCAACTCAGACATGCCCACTAGGACTACAAGAGGCGGAAGAATAACACAAGGTGGTAAGCTGTAAATATGCCAACTGATGATGTATGAAGCTACCACTAAATGCCTCTAAAGTGCCAGCTAGGAATATAGCTAAATGTATGCATCAGAATGTAAAATGCCTGCCTGTCTGGACCCAATCGATACACCAGTAGGAACTGGTACTGCCTGCTTTGCCTGCCAAATCGGGTATGCCAGCCTACGCATAACACCGATAGGGGATGAGAGTCTCAAGGACTCGAAGCCTGTAAATCGCACACTCCGGAGTGGCACTCGAGGGGAGCGACCCACACGAGTATAATGCCTCAGTAACAAGTATCAAAGTCAGCAGGACTGGATCACGACACTGATCTAAGTGGAAAACCCATCCACTAAAAGAAGCCCAAATCCTCTACCCCAATCTGATGCAAAAACCACTGTCCGGTCAACCGCCAAAGATCCGCGGTTGCCGCAATGCCCTGCCCTCACAGCCTGCCTGTCCCAAAACCCACAACTGTCTGACTACACTATCCCCAAACCCCCTGCTCGCGCACGAGCTACAAATACCCTGAGCCTCAAATGAAAGGAGAAAAGAATAATAAAAAGGTTTCTCCTATGTCAATTCCAGCATGATAGTGTAGCAGGAAAAGGTGGCCTATCTAGGTGACCATACAAGCATGCCAGATTCATTTTACCGGTTCTTTTAACAATGCAACATAGTAGCAACTCAAATAGGCCTAGTGGGGACATCACAAGTAGGAGGTTAAACAACGGTACCTACCTCGAGCGCTAAATCCAAGTCCCGACAGTGAAGTCCGCGCTCGATCCCAAAAAAATCCTGCAATACTGCACCATAAGTCCCAAAGGATGCACACATAATTATTATCCAAGTTTAATCTAAAATCTGTCCCCAAAATCTGTTTAACAGTTCAGCCAATTTCACCTGCAAAACGTGCCCAAGAAATTCCCAGAAAAATACTACTGCGATCTACGCGACGATTCGGTCGAAACAAGTACCTGCACGTTTCCACACGATTTTCCTACGCTGAGAACCAAAATCGACAAGGGAACCACCCCGAATAATACATTCACCCAAAACTGTGGTACAAGGTTCTGTAAAAAGGGGTTTCTCACCTTCGGGGAAAATTCCAGAAAATCCAAGAAAATTCAGAGAGACTCCTTGCGATGCGTAGATGCAAATCCTCTTTTGAATCGCCCTGATCCGACGTCCGTGCGCAAAGTTACCGCCAAAACAAGGCAGTGCTGTCCCAAAACTCCGCGACGGAAAAAGGGTCAAAATGAGGCCACAGAAACTCCAACAAAACCTCGGAATCAGGAGAAACTCACAACAGAGAAAATGAAACCCTACCTGTGAAGAATCCAACGGCGCAAAAATCGCGAAAATAGGAGGTCGGGGTGAGTCGGGGAAGCCTGAACACCGAAATGCGACGAATCAGGTTGCCGAAGAATGATCGTCGCGCCGCACCGGAAAAATCTCAAACCTCGGGATCCGAGCCTCCTAAATTCTTGAGAAATCTACAGGAGGTGTAGAACAGTGAGAGGAAGATTTTCTTAGAAGGGGCCTCGGGGTGAAAATGAACAGGGGGAGAGAAAATGGCCCCTCAACTGCTCCAAATAAAGCCAAAACCACCTTGGGGCCCTTTTCCCGTGTGCCGCGCCCCGTGAGCCTGCCAGTGATATTCCGCCACGTGTCCCTGCACCGGGCCTATGCACCCGCGCAGGGGACTCCGTGGACCGCGCCCCTGGAACGGACCAACCATCGCCCGACACGTGGCTCCCGCCCGTTGCTGTGCACCGCCGCTCGAAATCCTGCACCGGTCGCCTCCCTTCCGTGGACCGCGCACCGAAGACCCGCCAATTGGCGCCGGCCACGTGGCCCCGCGCCGGGCTCATGCACCGGGCCGCGCTGCTCCATGGACCAGCTGCTGCGGACCGGCCAATGAGGGCCCGCCACGTGGCGCTCCGGCGGTCCACGACTCCCCCAAGCACTAGAAAGCACCAGAAACTTCCGGGAGTCCGTTTTTGGGCATCCGGACTCAGAATTCAACAAGTAAATAGCCGTTTTCAAGCGTTTTTCCGCGCTGAATCCAAATACGCCCTCGGTTTGGCCTAGAAACTTTTCTAAAATTCGGCAAATGCCGCCGAAGGCCAAACTAATAATAAATACTACCATGGACCCATCTGTGCCGTCCCTTTGACACACTGTGGATCAAACACCATCAATAGGTGTTTAACACATTGGATTCACGGGAAAAACAGTGCATGGAAACCTGGATCATCACATTCTCCCCCACTAAAAGAAAGTTTCGTCCTCGAAACTAAAGTCATTCCTCAACACGGAATCTCAACCATACAGAGGGGGTAAATATACAATCATCCACCACTCAAGCTCTCAAGGCTGTCAAATACCTCCTTCAGAGACGCGATGCAATCCTCGGGTCTCTAACCAGAACGAAACAAAGGAGAACACTCCAGAGAACCATGCCACCTCAACTAGGTACAGCAGGGCTAACTGCTCGGCCATCAAGTAATCTGCATCGGTACAAGCATCTGCCCCTGCTAGGGTCTCAGATAATCCAACCACAAGTCCAACAACACCCAACTCGATCCAAGTACCTCGGTACTCCCGAGGCATCCGATATAAGTCCCCCAACTAATCCCGTAGCCTCTGATCTCTAATCCAAAACCGTCGGGATGTAGAAGCAATTCCCTAACCCTCCGGCATCAACACTCAGCCATGAGCAGTCGAGAGAACCAGATTGCAAATCAATCCTCGCGAAGATCCAGTACCGTTGCAGCTGATAAATCAAATCCTCCAAGCTTGGCAGAAGGGTGCTAGCTCCCGATGATCACTTCATCAAATTCTTACGGGTCCTCACAAAGCCGAAGTGAACCAACTTTCCATAACTCGAATAGCACCGGCGCCCCCAAAGGTGCCACACTTGGCCTGACATAATTCCAAAACATCAAATCCTGGAGTTGGGTCCTCAACTCCCAAACTGATATCATGCCAGACAACTCCGATAGGAGAACAACTGGGAACTCACAGCCAAAAGGGGTATCTCCAAGTCCTGATGCCGCCGCAGGTCCCTCAAACACACCAGCCAACAAGCTACTCACCCACTACGAGACATCCGCCTCGCTCACCAAGTCAAAACCAAAGAAGCGAAGATACTCTCAAGCAACCCAGGTACACCAGCACCTCCGGGCCTGGCTCCCACGAGAACCGTCCTCGCAGCATAATCAGCTGCCGCGAAAAGAAAATGACTGAGCCAGCCCAACCGTCAAACCAAGCCCCACAACCAGGTCAAGACCATCAGGTCTACAGGTACAATCAAGGACTCAACTGCACCGGGCAGGACCCACAACACGTCCCTACGTGCTAAAGATCGGGAATACGACCTCCCGAACACCCGGTAACCGTCCTACCCTTAACCCAATGCAAGGAAGTACATGCACTCCTAACAAATGACTAGGATGCCCAAATGCAATACAATGCACAATCAATGCCGGTAAACACAGTAAAACCATACCTGCCCCCACAAGGTCGGCTGCTGTAAAACCCTCCACCTGAGCGGCGTAGACCGGACCGCCCTGATCCGGCGGCTGATGATCCGCAAGGTAAAAAGGTGGTGATCCGCTCACTGGAGCATGAGGCCACTGAGTCGACAACTGCTGCTGAGGCGAAAAAAGAGCCGATGCCGATGAGGGTGCCACTGAAGTCGAAAGGGGGCATGAAGCTCGAAGGTGGCCTGGCTGTCCACACTTGTAACAACAACCCCATCTCTGATCACAAGTGTGCGACAAATGAGGTCCTCCACAGAATATGCATCTGTCTCTATCGCGAAGCCGTGGCCGCCCCGACTGCTGCTGTCTCTGTGTCAGATGCTGAGACTCCTGCTGCTGCTGCGATGGCCACTGGGATCCACTAGACTCTCGCTGCTCCACACGCCCACGGCTGGGTGACTGGGGCCGTGGCGGTCTCCATGAACTAGTCTGTCCCTCATCCTCGGGCACTGGTCGCTTCCTCATAGAACTTAGCGCGACCATCCCGCCTTGCCTTGCCACCACTGTGTCGCCTCTCTCCACCCAAGAGGCATGCTCGACGGCCTCCTGGAGAGTCTGGTGTCGCTGTGCATGCACAAGGATATAAAGCTCGCTTCGGAGGCCTGCCTCGAATAACTCAACCTGATGTGGTCCATCCCGGGAGACATAGGGCACACAATTAAACAGCCGCATGAACTCCTGATGGTAATCCTGAACTGACCGGTCGCCCTGCTGAATGTTTTTCAAATCATCCTCCAGCTTCCTCTTCACGCTGGTCGAAAAATAGGTATCCACTATCATACGCCGAAACTCAGACCAGGGTAACTGTCGAGAAATCTGAAACTCCCGTGGCTCCACCCGACGCCACCAGAGGTCTGCATCTCCATCTAGGCAATGTACCGCCATATGAACTCTGTACCTCGGGTCGATGAAGAAATCCCTGAAAATCTTCTCCATCGCTGCTAACCATGTCCCAACCTCCCACGGCTGCGTATCCCGCCCCGAGAACCTGGGCGGTCCGTGCTTACAAAACTTAACCAGTTTGTCAGCGAAGTCCTGCTCCTCAGCCGGGGTCAAAGGCTGGGCCACGCCCTGAGCCCCGCTACTCAAAGATGGCGCCGTCGGCACAAGTGGTTCCACGGGTGGTGCCGGGGTCTCTAACACTGTCGGAGGCGGCGCCCCTCTCCGCGCTAGTAGCTGCTCAATCCGCTGCTCCTGCCGGCGGCTGCTCTCCGCCAATTGGGCTACCAAGGCCCTCAACTCAGCAATCTCAGAAGATCCAGCCTGTCCTCGCTCAACAGGGAGTGTGGGGGCACCCCGGGTAGGAATCCGACGTCGGGGAGGCATCTGCCACAAGAACCACAAGTCAGCCACACAACCACACACGACCCAATCTAGCGAAAGTCAAAGGCATCCCCCTATTTTTGTAACTTTATGTTGTCTGCAGCCAACATAACTGTCCCACAAAAATAGTGTATGCCGATCCCTCTTCACTCACTGGAAGAGTCCAAACCAAATCACCGACTTTCGCAAAAAGTCACGGCTCTCACGCCCTATCATCCTGGGGTTAGCCAAAAGCCTAGGGTTTCCTAAGTCCCAACTGACCTATCCCTAAGCTCTGATACCAACTTAATCTGTCACGCCCCGGGTGAAAACCAGAACCCGGGCTCGTCTACAGATCCGCCGTATACACGGAATTTCCCGTGTACACGAAGCGCTGGTAACCTGCTCAAATATAGATGACATAATAAAAGAGCATAAACAGAGCTAAACTGGAACTAGTACATCTCAGATAAAGCTGGAAAGTAAAAGTGCGGAAGTAAACTCTCAATAATACAAATATCTCTCCCAGCTCACTAATCAAATACAACCAGCCGGCCGAAGCCAGACCCAAAAGAAATGAAAAGTAGAGTATCTGAGAGTATCGGGGTACATCTAGTAACTGAACTAGTGCCTGGGTAGACCGCTATCTAATCCGCGATCCTCTTACCTCGGTCCGCTGAGGAGGGTCCTGCAACTCCCGCAGACAACTCTGCAAAACAAAGGGGAAAGAGAAAAGAGAAAGCAGTGGGGGTGAGAACTACTGTAAACAGCAGCCTCCCCCTAGTGGGTAGACCTCAACTCAGACATGCCCACTAGGACTACAAGAGGCGGAAGAATAACACAAGGTGGTAAGCTGTAAATATGCCAACTGATGATGTATGAAGCTACCACTAAATGCCTCTAAAGTGCCAGCTAGGAATATAGCTAAATGTATGCATCAGAATGTAAAAATGCCTGCCTGTCTGGACCCAATCGATACACCAGTAGGAACTGGTACTGCCTGCTTTGCCTGCCAAATCGGGTATGCCAGCCTACGCATAACACCGATAGGGGATGAGAGTCTCAAGGACTCGAAGCGTGTAAATCGCACACTCCGGAGTGGCACTCGAGGGGAGCGACCCACACGAGTATAATGCCTCAGTAACAAGTATCAAAGTCAGCAGGACTGGATCACGACACTGATCTAAGTGGAAAACCCATCCACTAAAAGAAGCCCAAATCCTCTACCCCAATCTGATGCAAAAACCACTGTCCGGTCAACCGCCAAAGATCCGCGGTTGCCGCAATGCCCTGCCCTCACAGCCTGCCTGTCCCAAAACCCACAACTGTCTGACTACACTATCCCCAAACCCCCTGCTCGCGCACGAGCTACAAATACCCTGAGCCTCAAATGAAAGGAGAAAAGAATAATAAAAAGGTTTCTCCTATGTCAATTCCAGCATGATAGTGTAGCAGGAAAAGGTGGCCTATCTAGGTGACCATACAAGCATGCCAGATTCATTTTACCGGTTCTTTTAACAATGCAACATAGTAGCAACTCAAATAGGCCTAGTGGGGACATCACAAGTAGGAGGTTAAACAACGGTACCTACCTCGAGCGCTAAATCCAAGTCCCGACAGTGAAGTCCGCGCTCGATCCCAAAAAAATCCTGCAATACTGCACCATAAGTCCCAAAGGATGCACACATAATTATTATCCAAGTTTAATCTAAAATCTGTCCCCAAAATCTGTTTAACAGTTCAGCCAATTTCACCTGCAAAACGTGCCCAAGAAATTCCCAGAAAAATACTACTGCGATCTACGCGACGATCCAGTAGAAACAAGTACCTGCACGTTTCCACACGATTTTCCTACGCTGAGAACCAAAATCGACAAGGGAACCACCCCGAATAATACATTCACCCAAAACTGTGGTACAAGGTTCTGTAAAAAGGGGTTTCTCACCTTCGGGGAAAATTCCAGAAAATCCAAGAAAATTCAGATAGACTCCTTGCGATGCGTAGATGCAAATCCTCTTTTGAATCGCCCTGATCCGACGTCCGTGCGCAAAGTTACCGCCAAAACAAGGCAGTGCTGTCCCAAAACTCCGCGACGGAAAAAGGGTCAAAATGAGGCCACAGAAACTCCAACAAAACCTCGGAATCAGGAGAAACTCACAACAGAGAAAATGAAACGCTACCTGTGAAGAATCCAACGGCGCAAAAATCGCGAAAATAGGAGGTCGGGGTGAGTCGGGGAAGCCTGAACACCGAAATGCGACGAATCAGGTTGCCGAAGAATGATCGTCGCGCCGCACCGGAAAAATCTCAAACCTCGGGATCCGAGCCTCCTAAATTCTTGAGAAATCTACAGGAGGTGTAGAACAGTGAGAGGAAGATTTTCTTAGAAGGGGCCTCGGGGTGAAAATGAACAGGGGAAGAGAAAATGGCCCCTCAACTGCTCCAAATAAAGCCAAAACCACCTTGGGGCCCTTTTCCCGTGCGCCGCGCCCCGTGAGCCTGCCAGTGATATTCCGCCACGTGTCCCTACACCGGGCCTATGCACCCGCGCAGGGGACTCCGTGGACCGCGCCCCTGGAACGGACCAACCATCGCCCGACACGTGGCTCCCGCCCGTTGCTGTGCACCGCCGCTCGAAATCCTGCACCGGTCGCCTCCCTTCCGTGGACCGCGCACCGAAGACCCGCCAATTGGCGCCGGCCACGTGGCCCCGCGCCGGGCTCATGCACCGGGCCGCGCTGCTCCATGGACCAGCTGCTGCGGACCGGCCAATGAGGGCCCGCCACGTGGCGCTCCGGCGGTCCACGACTCCCCCAAGCACTAGAAAACACCAGAAACTTCCGGGAGTCCGTTTTTGGGCATCCGGACTCAGAATTCAACAAGTAAATAGCCGTTTTCAAGCGTTTTTCCGCGCTGAATCCAAATACGCCCTCGGTTTGGCCTAGAAACTTTTCTAAAATTCGGCAAATGCCGCCGAAGGCCAAACTAATAATAAATACTACCATGGACCCATCTGTGCCGTCCCTTTGACACACTGTGGATCAAACACCATCAATAGGTGTTTAACACATTGGATTCACGGGAAAAACAGTGCATGAAAACCTGGATCATCACAGCCTTTCTTCCATTGATTGATTATTATCAGCTTATATATGAATATTTACCATGCTTGATTGGTCATTAGTTGGATATCAGATTATACTAGGACATTTCCATGCTCGATTGGTCATCAGGATACTTAGATTATATCTAGACATTTCCATGCTCGATTGGTCATCAGTATACTTAGATTATATCTGGACATTTTCATGCTTGATTGGTCATCAGTATACCTTGATTATATCTGGACATTTATCATGCTTGATTGGTCATTCGTTGGATATCAGTGTGCTTTGATTTTATCTGGACGTATGCCTTGTGTGATTGGTCATTACTTTGATTACTCTTATTTAGAGAGTTCATTGCTTCTTGCATTCAGTATTGCATGATATGACGCAGGATTGGCATACAGATACTTGCATCCCGGTTGGGATTCCCAGCTTTGTTGCCTTGTGTGATTGGTCATTACTTTGATTACTCTTATTTAGAGAGTTCATTGCTTCTTGCATTCAGTATTGCATGATATGACGCAGGATTGGTATACAGATACTTGCAACCCGGTTGGGATTCCCAGCTTTGTTGCCGATTACCCGGTCTATAGACCGTGAGCTTGAGGATCAGCATTATGATCGCCATGCACTGCTACACTTCACGTACGTCGTGGGATTGATCCCCAACCTTGCGTTCTTTGCCGGTAAAGTGGTTTGTCGAAAGACCCGTGAGCCCCTTATTGCACCTGCAGGTGTGGGGTATGTCAGTCTTCTAGGTGTCCAAAAGTGGCATTATCCTGAGGCCCCAGAGACCAAAAGTGGCTTTTGCCTGATGTAGTGACCTCGATCCCCGTGCAGCTTTCTCCATGACCCATATAGTGGAACACCTATTATTGGTATGTCGGACCCGCAACGCGTCAACTGGACCTTGGTCTCCAAGATTTTCCTAAAATGAAAGGGAAATCATGAAGGAATTATTTATATGATTTACTAATTCCATAAAAATTTTAAAAGAGAATCTTAGGTTCCTTCTTTATTTCTTTCTATAGGTTCATTTTGACCATAAAGAAATAGAGTTGTAAAAGTCCATTCTTAACATACTCTTGTAATAGGGATATTTTGACCTCATTAATATTTTGATTTTTTAAAAAAAATCCTAAATATGATATAGCCATGAAGGAAATTATCTCCTTGCCCTCTTAAATCCCATAAGAGCTCAAAACTAGAAACCCTAGAACTTTAATCTTACCTTATTGATATTCTCTTGATCAAAAGAGAAGCAATGAAAGCTAATGTTTCTGTCACGCCCCGGGGGTCTAAAATAAGCGAAAAACGTGTGTGTGTGTGTGTATATATATATATATATATATATATATATATATATATATATATTAGTAAGTACACCCGCCGGGCACGTGCGCAGATCCGCCACATACGTGAGAGTCCGCGATGAGCCAGGCAGAGTGACCCTTACGCATGCACGGCGTAGGGAAGTACAAAAATACTTTAACCACACTAGCTAAGTATGAAAGAGAAAGGAGAAAATAGCCAATCGACATTTCTAATAAGGCCACCAGGTTTAGAAAGGATAAATCCACGGGTTGTAAAACGGTGCCCACACGACACCTAAATTTTTATTAAATATTTTCACAATCCTTTTTACTTGATTTGAAAAGAATGACCGAATCAACAACTAGTAAGGAAATAACGTTCATCCACGATAAAACATAGTTCAAACCCAACATCCACAATAATATATCACACGCACATAAGCTAACTAACCGAAATAATCATAACATAAGTAAAATGAGGGTCACCAACCCCTAATCGGGGCTAAAATCCTTGAGTCGCGGCCTCACCGTCGTCCCGGATCCCACCCCTGACCGAACCTGTCACAGTGTGGGAAGTCAGTGACAAAAAGAGTAATAAATAAACGTAAAATGTGCAAGATGCTAAAAACAACTAAGAGTATCGCAAACTGAAAGACCAGAGCATCCCCACTTCCCCTCATGTAGTCAATCGCAACCCCTTATAGAAATCAGAACTGAGCGCCTGCCTCAGAAATACGCACCGCTCTGAGCACCTACCTCAGAGCTATACACCGTTCTCACCTTGTTGCTTTTAACCCCCCACCTACAGGGGCTGTAACGACCCGGCCCACTAGCAATAATAACTCGTTGGGCCCAAACCACAACCCAAAATGCTTAAGCCTAGTTATTATTACTAGTGTCCATGTCTCATATAAACCCAATCACAATTCCATCCACATCCGATGTGGGACTATTGGGGGCGTCACAGACTCCCCCCGTTTAGGCCTGACGTCCTCGTCAGCCCAAACACACACACAGCAGTCCAAGATCACCAGACAATGTGAGACTCGTCTCGCTAGCCCTGTCATCTAGACCCAGACTCAACCGAGACTCGCCGCACACTTCCGGCTAGTTATTGGCTCCGATACCAAATGTAACAACCCGGCCCACTAGCAATAATAACTCGTTGGGCCCAAACCACAACCCAAAATGCTTAAGCCCAGTTATTATTACTAGTGTCCATGTCTCATATAAACCCAATCACAATTCCATCCACATCCGATGTGGGACTATTGGGGGCGTCACAGGGGCCCCCACTACGTCACCTTGTGGGGTTCACGGATCAACGTACCACCTCTCCGAAAAAGTACACCAGTGTGGTGGCCAAATCGCTGTTGTGCGTGAAACAACCATGAGCATAGTAACCATGATAAAACGAGTGTCCACCTGCGACACTCGTTGCTCCAATAAGGTATAAGTGCTGATACACGTGCAGATCATGGGGTTAGTCATCAACTCAAGCAAAAAGGGGGTTAGACAAAACTTCAGGAATGTAATCACCCCACTCTTACAAAATCAGAATAGACTCCAACTCCAAAGACGACTAAAAAGGGGTACCCACCTCAGAATGCGTTGACCGGAACACCAGAAGTCGATCCGCGCCCTCGAACGACACCCGGACCTAAAAGTCTCCAAAAATACAAAAGGTAAGACTAGACTTGCCCGTGAAGAACCGAGGTCCCAAACACGTAAAAGTAATGGCGGAAACCGAGCGGCGGCGGCAGCGGCCCCGCGCGGCACCAGCCCGCGCGGCGCCACAAGCGGCGCGGCCCCGCGTGGCACCAACCCGCGCGGGCGCCACTTGCGGTGCGGCCCCGCGCGGCACCAGCCCGCTCAGCGCCACAAGCGGCGCGGCCTCGCGCGGCACCAACCCGCGCGGGCGCCACCTGCGGTGCGGCTCCGCGCGGCACCAGCCCGTGCGGTGCTACAAGCGGCGCGGCCCCGCGCGGCACCAACCCGCACGGGAGCCACCTGTGGTGCGGCCCCGCGCGGCACCGGCCCGCGCGGCGTCGCGAGCGGCGCAGCCCCGCTCGGTACCAACCCGCACGGCGCCACCCGCTGTACAGCCCCGCACGGTACCAGCCCGCGCGGAGCCGCAAGCGGCGCGGCCCCGCGCGGCGCCGTCCCGCGCGGCGCCGCAAACGGCGCGGCCCCGCGCGGCGCTGCAAACGGCGCGGCCCCGCGCGGCGCCAGCCCGCGCGGGAGCCGCCTGCGGTGCGGCCCCACGCGGCACCGGCCCGCGCGGCGCCGCGAGCGGCGCAGCCCCGCGCGGCACCAACCAGCACGGCGCCACCCGCGGTGCGGCCCCGCGCGGCGCCAGCCCGCACGGGAGCCGCCTGCGGTGCGGCCCCGTGCGGCGCCGACCCACATGGCGCCGCAAGCGGCGCGGCCCCGCGCGGCGCCAGCCCGCGCGGGGCCGCCTGCGGTGCGGCCCCGCGCGGCACTTGCCCGCGCGGCACCAACCCGCGTGGCGCCGCAAGCGGCGCGGCCACTCGCGGCGCCAGCCCGCGTGCCGCGCGGGGCCGCACCGCAGGCGGCTCCCTCGCCCTCCCCCGCACGGCGCGCAGTGCGGGCGGAGTCTCGCGGCGGCGGCGCGTCCGTACACCGCGGCGGCAGTGCTCTAGGGCATCGCGGCGGCGATGCAACGAACGGCACAACCCTAAAAGCCCAAGAAAACCCAACCAAGAAAGACGAAAACGCGATAACTAACACCGCTTACCTTGATCTATCGGAGGAGATGATCCGTTCACGTTCCTCGCGGTGGTGAGGATCCGAACCCGCTCCCCGTTGACGGTAACGTCTCATTCCCGGCTTCCAGCACGTTGATCGAAGAAGATCCGGATTCCGTTTTCCTTTTTCTCTCTTTTCTCTCAGATTAGGATTTCATTTTTCTTGGAGGTTAATTAATATAATATAATCAATTTTCCTTTTCTCATACTTACAATAAATCCCTAACAGCGACAACCAGGATTCTCTAACTAACTTCTAGATAAGAGTGCCACCTAAGCCAAGTTCCAAACCAGTCGGCGTGGATTTTGATGCACCAAAGCCTTAACGGGTTCGACTTATCCCATCGTACTCGTTAACACAAAAGACTCCATCCGGGAGATCCGTAAGTCGGATTTCAGATCCGATCGCTCCGCCGTTCACCATTTCTCAGGCTCTATCATGGAAAAAAATATCCGCAAACCACCACAGTCTACCCAGAAAAATTTGATAATTTATTGCCCCTAATAAACTAATTTATTAAAAAGGAAGTAAAAAGAGGACAGAAAAAGTCATGATACTACAGTTTCACTTCAAAATGCTCCAAAATACCCTCTATTAGGTTCACAAGAAGACCTACATGTAGAGATCATTCATATCAAATGATTGCTTATTCTCTTTAAACCCAAAAGAGATCTAAAGGGTAAATTTTAAATCTCTTTACTTACCTCTTTTGAGGGTTCTTGGACCAAAAGAAAGAAAAGAGGATGAAAACTCCATTTGAATGTGATCTAGCAAAGAAATATATTGATCTTTTGTACTTCCATAAAACTCTCTAAAAATAGTGGAAAAGTCACATTGTGGTGTTTTCCCATATTTTTTGACAAAAAAAAAAGAGCTTGTAAAATGAAGCCCTAAATTTTCTACTCACCTCTTTGATGCTCCAAGCTCAAGAGAGAAGAGAATGGAAGAAGATGAAAGTGGGAGCTTCATTTTAGAACCTCCCTAGATGTTCTCTCTTTTATTTCTTTCTTTCCTTTTCTTCTTTTCTTTTGTTTTGTGCAAGGGTGAGAGAAAGAGAGGAGTGTTGGGTGTGTGTGCGGGTGGAGAAGAAGAAGAGAAAAAGAGAAAAAATCTCTTTTGTACATAAGAACCCCCCTCCAATAGTAGAAAGTTATTATTTAGTCCTATTCTGATCTGATACTTGCGTGCGGAATCCTTCTGAACGTCTGTTTGCGCTCAAATTTGACAGACAGACTCAATTTACCTTAATTTATCATGAGTTATCTTAAGTTTCCAGTTTGGATTATTTCTGTGTCACCAAAAGTCCTGCTGTGCTCAAAATCGCTGGCAGATTTCTTTCTCACTGCTCGAATATCTGATTGATACAAAACTTTTTTTAGTCTCAGAAATTTTTTTTTATATTAAATAATTATAGTATTATTTTTTCTACATTTGATGAATTACATATTTAATATTTATTTTTTCTTACTATCCTACATGATTAAATAAAAATTATAAAATTATATTTTAATAAAATTTATACGCTGAATCCTGAGGATAATATAATATCATACAACTATATTTCTACTCACATAATAATATCTAAATAAAATTTATTACAATAATGTAATAATAAAAGAATTCTTATCTATACAAATATTGAATTGCCGGTTTCTCCATGCATACGTGTCGCCTTCTCCTGCATTTCACTGACGTGTTTTTTTTTAATGGTTCGTTCGTCCGAGCCTACTACCGAACCTCTATAAAATTTTTATCCTCCTTTTTTATTCAATTTATTACTCCGAACCTACCACCGAACCATCTTCAATTTATTACTCCGAACCTACTCTACCCACCCGTCCAATCGCTGTTCTTTTCTCTCTCCTCCCGGTTTCTCTTCCCCAACGCTACATCCAGAGCCGCTTTGCTCTAATCGCCTGCCTTCTCTCTCTCTGCTCCCTGTCTCTCTACCGGAACCCTACCTCCAGCGCCGCTTCGGCTTCCTCCTCAAGAACCTGCGCCGGAGCTGGATCCGCCGGGGCGGCGCGCTCCGATCCCTGCTCCCGCGGCGGCCGCGGTCGCGGGCGCGAGGGGTGTTCGAGAGGGCTCTGAGGGACCTGACGCTGCGGGAGACGGTGCGGCCGGTGCTGATCCCGTGCTACGACATGGCGACGGGGGCGCCGTTCCTGTTCTCGCGGGCCGACGCGGTGGAGTCGGAGGGCTTTAACTTTATGCTGCGGGAGGTGTGCGCGGCGACGTGCGCCGGGGCGGCCGAGGGCGCCGTCGAGAAGCGGCGGAAGCTGCGGAAGCTGCTGGGGGCGCTGGAGCAGTGCGACGAGGACCTCAAGGCGCTGCGGCGGATCATCGAGGCCGTACGATCGGCCGAGATGCGGGTGAAGGCGCCGGGAGCGGCGGGATCGGACAGCGGGGATTCGAGGATGGAGAGGGGGATCAGGTGGTGGGAGGTGAAGGGGGAGCTCCCGAGCCCAAGAAGGCGAAGCACAGGGGGAACGAGTCGCCGCCCGCGCCCGACGCGGCGCCAGCGGACAGTTTCTTCTTCTTCTTCTTCTTCTTTTCGTGGATTTTTTTTCCGTGTTTTTGCTGCGAGGTGAGGTAATTTGGTGAAAATGCTATGGTTGTTGGTTTTTTGAAACTTTGTTTCGTAAAATTATGCTGAGTTTTTAGAATTTTTATATGTAATTTCCGTGTATTAGATCGGTCAACCAGCTCTCAGTGAGCATTCTGGGGTAATTTCGTTTGATCAATGAGGGTTATTTTCTTTTTTCCTTCCTTTCTTAGTTAATTAAGTTTACCGTCTCTCACGCGCGGGGGCGAGCAATGCAGGGCGCGCGCATGCAGCGTGCACCAAGCGCGTGCGAGCGGCAGCAACCGCCCGGCATGCGAGCGGCACGCGCGCATGCTAAAATAGGTGAGGTTTTGATGCCCCTTTGTTTCGTAAAATTATGCTGAGTTTTTAGAATTTTTATATGTAATTTCCGTGTATTAGATCGGTCAACCAGCTCTCAGTGAGCATTCTGGGGTAATTTCGTTTGATCAATGAGGGTTGTTTTCTTTTTTCCTTCATTTCTTAGTTAATTAAGTTTACCGTCTCTCACGCGCGGGGGCGAGCAGTGCAGGGCGCGCGCATGCAGCGTGCACCAAGCGCGTGCGAGCGGCAGCAACCGCCCGGCATGCGAGCGGCACGCGCGCATGCTAAAATAGGTGAGGTTTTGATGCCCCTTTTCCATATGATATTTGTTTTTTTTGTTTTTTTGTTTTCCTCTTTCTTAATCTCCTGTTTAGTTTGTAATACAATTCAATTTTGCATATCAACTGTTGGTTTAATGATTGATTTTGTCTTAAATTAGGATTTGTACTCTTTAATAGGTTCAGATCTGAGAACAAAAATAAATAAGAAAAAATTATGTGTTTTGTTTCATGCCTACCAAATGTTTGATTGAATGCCTCACAAAGATTTTGCTTTAATTAGTACTGTTCCTGTGCTGTCAAATGATGCTTTTTTTGTGAAGAAATGTTTGATTTTGGGTTCCGGTGCGTATAACAGAGATGAAGAAAAGAAATGTATTAGGAGATTTCGCCTGAGTACTTTTCTTATTAATTAGCCAACTCCCCCTTTTTAATTAATCTTCTAATTATTAATCACCCCCATGCATCGGTACTCACTCACTTTTTATTTTTTTATTTTTTTTTTATTTTTATTTTTTTTAAAAAAAAACACGGTTCAATCAAATGCAGCTCCATTTGGGATTAATTTTTGTTTGTTTCTTTTTTTCATATTTTTGATTAAACTGATGAATCAGAATATCTGCAGCACTTCGCCGTTCTGCGACCGCTCCACCGCCTCCAGCAGCGACAACGTCCCCTTCTCCGCCCTCCTCCTCCTCCCGCCTTGCATACGTATGTGATGTTTCACTTTCACGATTTCCTACTAACACTGAGTATGGTAAGAAATTATTTGTTATTTTTATGGTTACAGCTATTTTAAATGTTTTAGATTGTATCAAGTTATTTATTAGATTATAACGAATTTGCTATAATAACTACTCTCTGTTCCTAATATATATATATATATATATATATATATATATATATATATATATATATATATATATATATATATATATATATATATATATATATATATATATATATATATATATATATATATATATATATAATATGTAATAGAAAATTTTTTGAAAACATCACATTAATGTGATGTTTCCAATAGAAAATATTACATATAGTATAATATATAGTATAATATATTTTAAACATCAATAATTTTTTTTTGAGAATTACTGCATCAAATAAAAATATATATTATAATTATGGTTTAAATTATGTGTTCTATTGTAGTTACTCTCTCTTTTTTTCCCTAAAATTTATCGATTTCCACAAATTGACATGGTAATAATAATTAATAGTTAAATATGTGATTCGTAGTTAAATATCAGTAATTAAAATATTATTATTATATATCAAATATGTAAAATTTTGTAATATAAGATAAAATTTTGTAAGATTAATATTTTATTGAATATTTAAATTAAATATATGATTTGACCCTATTGATGTCGTTTTTCTAAAAATGATCATTTCCCAAAAATTTTGAATAAATTTGAACAGTTTTGTTATATTATATTATATATAAGTGTATAAGTATATAAAAGATTTGGTGAAATTAATAGTTACATTAAAATATTATTATATATCACCTAAAGTGTAGGAATAAATTAGTAAATTAATAGTTACATTAAAATATTATTATATATCACCTAAGGTGTAGGAATAAATTAGTTAAATATCTAATATGTATTGTTTTATATCAGTTAAGTTTTATCAATTAATATTTTGCAATAAATATATTATATATAATATAAGATAAAATTTTGTAACATTAATATTTAAATATAATATTTAAATATATGATTTGATTTGATTAATGCTGTTTTTCTAAAAATGATCATTCCCCAAAAATTTTGATTTTGTTAGATTATAGTAAATTTGTTATTAAATTAAATATATATAATTTGATTTCATTGATGTTAAATATAATATTTAAATATATGATTTGATTTGACTGATATCTTTTTTTTTCTAAAAATAATGATTCCTCAAAGATTTTAAACAGATTTGTATAGTTTTATTAGATTACAGTAGATTTGCTATCATATTAAATATATGATTCGATTTCGTTTTCCTAAAAATAGTTATTCTCCAAATATTTACAACAGATTTTGACAGTTTTGTTACATTATGATAGATTTTGCTATCATAAGTACCCTTTTCCTCTTCCCAAAATTCATGTGACACCTGAAGATCTTCTATCATAACCCAAAAATTTGGAAGTGATCTCCTAAATTATGTATTGAAAAATGTGCCAGATTCTTTCACATAACATACTAAGCTAACTTTTAAATTATTATTATTAACTGATTTGATCTTATATTTATTAATTTTCGGAATTATTCCAACTATGCAATTTTATAATTACTAAATTTTTTTTGTAATACTACAAGATTTGCTTTTAAATTGATGTGACAACTGAAGATTTCCTATTATGTCACTAAGATTTGCTTTGAGATTTATGTGACCATTGAAGATTTTTGAAAGTGATGTTTGTTTATTCATAATTATTAGACTTTAGTTTGATGTGATATTAGAATATTTTCCTAAATTTCATAATTACTAAATCCTCTTTGTAATATTACAAGATTTACTTTGTGGGTGATGTGACTACTGGAGATTTCGGATTTTAGATTTAGATTTAGTGTGATATTAGAATATTTCCTATCATATTGTTTTGAAGATTGTGCGAGATTCTTTTAGGATCTATATCATGATGCAAATCTACTAATAAGATTTGCTATCATTTGCTATCATCCTATTAAATTCTATAGATAATATATATCTATTTTATAAAATGATATAATATTACCAGATTACTATCATAATTATTAGTAGATTCTATTTGGAGATTTGTATGCTATTATATATATATATATATATATATATATATATATATATATATATATATATATATATATATATATATATATAATATATATATATATATATATATATATATATATATATATATATATATATATATATATATATATATATATATATATATATATATATATTCATTAGTCATTCCAGATTATAATTACTACTTTTAACTGATGTGACCACTGGAGATATTCTATCATACCACTAAATTTGAAAGTGATGTTTGTATATTCATAATTATATATTGAAAAATGTGACAGATTCTTTTATTATATATAAGTGTATAAGTATATAAAAGATTTGGTGAAATTAATAGTTACATTAAAATATTATTATATATCACCTAAGGTGTAGGAATAAATTAGTAAATTAATAGTTACATTAAAATATTATTATATATCACCTAAGGTGTAGGAATAAATTAGTTAAATATCTAATATGTATTATTTTATATCAGTTAAGTTTTATCAATTAATATTTTGCAATAAATATATTATATATAATATAAGATAAAATTTTGTAACATTAATATTTAAATATAATATTTAAATATATGATTTGATTTGATTAATGCTGTTTTTCTAAAATTGATCATTCCCCAAAAATTTTGATTTTGTTAGATTATAGTAAATTTATTATTAAATTAAATATATATAATTTGATTTCATTGATGTTAAATATAATATTTAAATATATGATTTGATTTGACTGATATCTTTTTTTTCTAAAAATAATGATTCCTCAAAGATTTTAAACAGATTTGAATAGTTTTATTAGATTATAGTAGATTTGCTAAAAATAGTTATTCTCCAAATATTTACAACAGATTTTGACAGTTTTGTTACATTATGATAGATTTTGCTATCATAAGTACTCTTTTCCTCTTCCCAAAATTCATGTGGCACCTGAAGATCTCCTATCATAACCCAAAAATTTGGAAGTGATCTCCTAAATTATGTATTGAAAAATGTGCCAGATTCTTTCACATAACATACTAAGCTAACTTTTAAATTATTATTATTAACTGATTTGATCTTATATTTATTAATTTCCAGAATTATTCCAACTATGCAATTTCATAATTACTAAATTTTCTTTGTAATACTACAAGATTTGCTTTTAGATTGATGTGACAACTGAAGATTTCCTATCATGTCACTAAGATTCGCTTTGAGATTTATGTGACCATTGAAGATTTTTGAAAGTGATGTTTGTTTATTCATAATTATTAGACTTTAGTTTGATGTGATATTAGAATATTTCCCTGAATTTCATAATTACTAAATCCTCTTTGTAATATTACAAGATTTACTTTGTGGGTGATGTGACTACTGGAGATTTCGGATTTTAGATTTAGATTTAGTGTGATATTAGAATATTTCCTATCATATTGTTTTGAAGATTGTGCCAGATTCTTTTAGGATCTATATCATGATGCAAATCTACTAATAAGATTTGTTATCATTTGCTATCATCCTATTAAATTCTATAGATAATATATATCTATTTTATAAAATGATATAATATTAGCAGATTACTATCATAATTATTAGTAGATTCTATTTGGAGATTTGCATGCTATTATATATATATATTCATTAGTCATTCCAGGTTATAATTACTACTTTTAACTGATGTGACCTCTGGAGATATTCTATCATACCACTAAATTTGAAAGTGATGTTTGTATATTCATAATAATTATGTATTGAAAAATGTGCCAGATTCTTTTACCTAGCATATTTTTCCTTCTGTAATTAAAGCTATTAGTGGATTTCCCTATTAATTGTAATGTCAAAGGGAAGTCTCCTATAGAAAAAAATTTGCTCATCAAATATGAAGAACAACTGCAGTCTCACAAAGAAATTAACAGAGATTTATTTACAGAAACACCACCAGATGTAGAAATTTCTTCCAGGTATTTTTACTATCATTTATATTAAGTAATATTTTTGATAAATTTGTATAAATATATTTTTTTTCGCTTTTTTAACTTTAGTAAATATATTTATGATCAGCTGAAGGCATTTTGTCGATGATATATCTGAAATACATCATCGTAAAAAACTTCGCCTTACGTAAGATATCTAATCTAAATTACTTTTCTTAATTATTTATTTATGATTATATATATATAATTATAATTTATTTTGTCACGCCCCGAGTTTTAAAATCAGGTCTGAAATTTTTTTTTTTTGAAATCAGAGTTTGCAAACTGGGCGCAACAGACCGCCACACGTATAGAAGACTCTTTATCCCAAGGACAAAGACTCCTCTATACATGCACGGCTAAAAAATCATCATCAGAGATCATCAGATATATCAGTAACTAATCTAGTCAGCAGGAATAATTCAGAATCGGAAAATCACCTCAATATTTTAAATGTCTAAAACAAATGGAACTGGAATAAATGCGGAAAATAACTGTCTGCGTAAATCATCAAGGAACTCAGTCATCTCTGTCTAGAATCATGGGGACAGCTCTATCGCAATCGGCTCACTGGATCGTCCCGACATCTCACCACCCGACGGACCTACAACAGTCACCCGAGGGTGTGAGATACACCGGAGTGCATCCCAGTGGGCACGACGAGCCGAGCTTCAGCTAATCGTACCTACTGGGTACTAAAATCTGCGGATAGTAAGAGTCAACAGGAAAAGCTGGAAAGCATAGAGGTCTACTAGTAATCAGAATAAGAACTGCAGGTAAGTATACTGGAATCAATCATAAAACTGTAGATCATACATGCTGGAAAACATAAACGTCCACTCGTAATCGAAATCCACAGATAAGCTAACTAGGCAAGTAATCAATCATAAGCTGGCATATGAAATGAACTGGCATGAAGCATAATCAAGTGACAGTACATATGCAGGTACGGAAAATACCAGAACCAATCAAATATAACAGAACAGGAATAGGTACTGAAAAGCATGCTAGAACATGGGAGTACATAATCTATGCATCAATCACAAGAATATCAAGCACCCAACCAATGCCATTATTGGTCACGGGGACCTCATGGCTCATACCACTCTCTGCACCTATCCCACTGACATAACCCCGCACCCATATGTGCTATCTGGGGCTCACGGGTCCTTCCTCCAGACCACTTTACCGGTAAAGAACAATAGCCACGGGGAGCGACCCCGGCAATGTTCGTGAAGTACAGCAGTGCATGGCAAGTCACAATGATCAATCTCACGGTCTAGTGACCGAGTAGTCGGCACACGCCGAAATCCCAACAGGGAATCATCTGTCTATATCTATCCATCGGAATCAATCAATCATGTATATCAAGTAGTGTCTATCAATCAGGATCAATCAATCATGTATATCAAGTAGTGTCTATCAATCAGGATCAATCAATCATGCATATCGAGTAGTGTCTATCAATCAGGATCAATCAATCATGCATATCGAGTAGTGTCTATCAATCAGGATCAATCAATCATGCATATCGACGTATATCAAGAAATATCTCAATGACAGGAATCAACAGGTATCATCTAATCATGCAAATCTATATCTCAATCAATCAGGATCAGTCAGGAATAATCAGGGAGTATGTATATGTTAATCAGCTGATCGTGATAAGAAATCTCAATCACAGGTCTAATCAGGTCAATGTCAACAGTGACATCATGATATGTCAAGATAGGTCATATAATCAGCGGGAAAATCAAAAACAGGGGTCCGACTGGACTAAAGCAACCAGAGGGCCAAAAAGCTAGCCCGGGCCGAAGCTAACCCACCTGGACGACGGCAGATCCAACGACTCCAACAGAGGCTCGTGGGCCGGAGTCAGACTGCAAGGACCTGAATCATAAAGTGCTAATCAGGAATGACTCACTAGTTAAACCACTTTACTAAAATTGATGCTCGCTCGGACTATAATCACTATATCACTTCCGGTAGGGCCAATTTGGCTCCGGAAGCCACCGACAGAACACTGGAGTCACTGGAGCTGCCAGGACAATGTCGGGAATGACCAGAGGCAGATAATAAAATCCATTTGTCATTTTATTTCATCAAAGTACGTGAACATGCGCCGGAAGCCGTTAAACCGACGATTTCGCCGATTTACGGTTCGTTACCCGATTCCCGCTCAACGAAGACTAACGGACCTCCAACAAAAAGTTTAGAGATCAGATAAACGCTGCCCGAGACAGCCCACGAAGTTACATTTGCATCTAAGTCCCCAGGGTTTCCTAAAATCACATAATTATTCTCAAACTACACATTTCGACTCGTTAAAAATATTCGAAGGGTTCTAACATGAACTGAAGGTACCCGTAGATAGTTCTCAACCTAACAAAAGCCGTGCTCACTGTTTGGAGTTGACACGACGCCCGAAAACACAATCGGGTCCATAACATCTTTTAAAATTGCATAAAATCACTAAGTTAGTGGCTTGTTTTGACTCGTTCTCGCAATCCGGGAACTCAAAAATAGTGCCGTAAGTTTCAGTAGGTCGATCTCGACGCAAGTTAACCCGTGCTCACTGATTTGAGTGGGCACGCAGCCCGAGGGCGAAGTTGGCCCATAAAAACCCAAGTCCAAAATCCCCTCTTCACTGTTTTATGCTATAACCTCAATATAATTGAGCTATATCTGGAGCATCATGTGTATATACGACTGAAAGGTGTGGTGCTCACCTGAAACTGGCCGAGGATTGGTCAGAGAGATCGCCGGAGCAATAACTTCAATTGCACCAAGCCCGGGTTGCACCAACTTGAACCAACCCTACACCTTAAAGCCAACAGAAGAGAGCATCAGCTCCCATGTGCTCCCAGAAGAAGCCCGGACCAAGCCAGGTCCGGCGGCGGCGGCCGGCGACGGCGGCGGCCGGGGAAACACCTTAATTATCTTTTAATTACAAGGTTGGGACAACATGAATTCACAGAGACTATAGACCCAATATAACTTGATGGAAGTCTAGTTTACGAAGATTAGAACCTACCTGAGTCGTTGGTCGGAGCCCCGGAGTCGGCGGCGGCGGCCGGAGATGATGATCGGACCCGAGGTTTGGTGCAACTACATAAACATTAAACCCCACGTTCAAGTTCACATGCAACGGTTTGGGGAGCTCCAAAACAACCTAATGAACGTACCTGAGTTGGTTTCCCACCGCGCGAAACCCCGAGTTCACCGGAAAGTGAGTTCGCCGGAAAATGAGCCCATTAATGGCGGAATCCGGCCGGCCGAGTTCGGGGCGGCGCATGTTGGTCCAAAAAGCTCAGCGGGTCTCTGCGGAGCTTCCTACAGTGGTGGCCGGTGATGATATGCAGCGGCGGCGCCGGACGGTGGAGCTCGGGTGAAAGCACAAAGAAAACCCGAAGTTAGGGCTTCTCCGCGCGGCTCAAACATTCAACTGATCATCCCGAGACTTTGGGGGTAGCTAGCAGTCGTCAAGGCGAAGAGTATTAACGGTTCCGATCTCCGTTTTAACGGTCGGAAAAAATCGGAGACCGAGCCCGTCGGAAACTGCAAGAAGAGGAGTGCCACCCGCGGCGGTGCACGGCGGCGGCTGGGGCCGGGGTCACCTCAGCCCGATTGCGGCTCCACGAGGGAGCCCTCGGACAGGGACTTGATGGACTAGCACCCTCTCGATCACCTTCCTCAACGAGAACCCGAGATCAAGAGATGTTCTTGATCTTTTCTTCTCCGGCGACGGGGAGGCGGCGGCCGGTGCGGGGCTCCGTGAGGTGCGGCAGAGAGAGTGGAAGAAGGTGGAGGGTGCGGCTAGGGAGGCTGTGGGTTTAGGGTTTTTTTTTTTGTGAAAACCCTAGCTCGGGCACCTATATATATATATACATATATGTAAATTTCGTTTACACCCCTCCACCCTTGAATCCTAGAAGCTAAGTCCCTCACAGTAGCTTTAGTTTCACACCTAGGTCCCTAACTAGGGAGTGGCACGCAACTCGAGGCAAAAGTATAGGGTTTATTGTGCAAAAAGCCACAATTTCTCCGTATTTCGCCCTTTTCGAGACAACCTGACTGTCAAACTGAAAATCTGACACCGCCACGACGTCCGGCTCGACGAAACCTATCAGGTAGCGATTTTGGTCTGCTAAAATTTAGCTCCAAAATTTTTAAATTCCATCTTATACTGTAGATTATACAGTTCGGCACGCTTTACGATGCTTTAGGCTCGTCAAATGCAGATTTCGTCAGTGCCATTGCGTCCAGAATGACAAAACCGTTCAAAACGACTACCTGGATCACTAAGTTCGGAATCCGGACAGTGAATCGGTCAGCGTTGTATTCGTCGGGGTCCCGAAAACCAGGGTTACTGTTCATCTACAGTAACTCACTTAAGTGCACTGTGCGCAGAGGGAACTGTTACATTGATCGCGAGATTCGTCCACTTCTTCGCTGAATTCTGGAAGATCCGACCGTCAGATCGAAAAGTGCTGAATATGAATCTCGCTCGGTTCGACGAGACGATCGCAACGGTCAACTCGGATTTCCGAGATCATGTCCGGATTAGAAAATAGCCTTTTTGTCTCGTAAATCGTGCAACTCGCACACTGGCAATTGACTAAATAAATCAACATAGGTCTTTTGAACCCGAAATCGACTACAATTCTGCTTTTAATCTATTTATTAAAAATAAAATATTTCGAGTTTCTACATCACTTACAACTTAAAAGAAGTTTCGTCCCTGAAACTTACAACTTAAAAAAAAAAAATTTCAGACCTGATTTTAAAACTCGGGGCGTGACAGATTAGATGGTATCAGAGCCAATAATCTAGTCACACGTATAGAAGACTCTTTATCCCAAGGACAAAGACTCCCCTATACATGCACGGCTAAAAAATCATCATCAGAGATCATCAGATATATCAGTAACTAATCTAGTCAGCAGGAATAATTCAGAATCGGAAAATCACCTCAATATTTTAAATGTCTAAAACAAATGGAACTGGAATAAATGCGGAAAATAACTGTCTGCGTAAATCATCAAGGAACTCAGTCATCTCTGTCTAGAATCATGGGGACAGCTCTATCGCAATCGGCTCACTGGATCGTCCCGACATCTCACCACCCGACGGACCTACAACAGTCACCCGAGGGTGTGAGATACACCGGAGTGCATCCCAGTGGGCACGACGAGCCGAGCTTCAGCTAATCGTACCTACTGGGTACTAAAATCTGCGGATAGTAAGAGTCAACAGGAAAAGCTGGAAAGCATAGAGGTCTACTAGTAATCAGAATAAGAACTGCAGGTAAGTATACTGGAATCAATCATAAAACTGTAGATCATACATGCTGGAAAACATAAACGTCCACTCGTAATCGAAATCCACAGATAAGCTAACTAGGCAAGTAATCAATCATAAGCTGGCATATGAAATGAACTGGCATGAAGCATAATCAAGTGACAGTACATATGCAGGTACGGAAAATACCAGAACCAATCAAATATAACAGAACAGGAATAGGTACTGAAAAGCATGCTAGAACATGGGAGTACATAATCTATGCATCAATCACAAGAATATCAAGCACCCAACCAATGCCATTATTGGTCACGGGGACCTCATGGCTCATACCACTCTCTGCACCTATCCCACTGACATAACCCCGCACCCATATGTGCTATCTGGGGCTCACGGGTCCTTCCTCCAGACCACTTTACCGGTAAAGAACAATAGCCACGGGGAGCGACCCCGGCAATGTTCGTGAAGTACAGCAGTGCATGGCAAGTCACAATGATCAATCTCACGGTCTAGTGACCGAGTAGTCGGCACACGCCGAAATCCCAATAGGGAATCATCTGTCTATATCTATCCATCGGAATCAATCAATCATGTATATCGAGTAGTGTCTATCAATCAGGATCAATCAATCATGTATATCAAGTAGTGTCTATCAATTAGGATCAATCAATCATGCATATCGAGTAGTGTCTATCAATCAGGATCAATCAATCATGCATATCGAGTAGTGTCTATCAATCAGGATCAATCAATCATGCATATCGACGTATATCAAGAAATATCTCAATGACAGGAATCAACAGGTATCATCTAATCATGCAAATCTATATCTCAATCAATCAGGATCAGTCAGGAATAATCAGGGAGTATGTATATGTTAATCAGCTGATCGTGATAAGAAATCTCAATCACAGGTCTAATCAGGTCAATGTCAACAGTGACATCATGATATGTCAAGATAGGTCATATAATCAGCGGGAAAATCAAAAACAGGGGTCCGACTGGACTAAAGCAACCAGAGGGCCAAAAAGCTAGCCCGGGCCGAAGCTAACCCACCTGGACGACGGCAGATCCAACGACTCCAACAGAGGCTCGTGGGCCGGAGTCAGACTGCAAGGACCTGAATCATAAAGTGCTAATCAGGAATGACTCACTAGTTAAACCACTTTACTAAAATTGATGCTCGCTCGGACTATAATCACTATATCACTTCCGGTAGGGCCAATTTGGCTCCGGAAGCCACCGACAGAACACTGGAGTCACTGGAGCTGCCAGGACAATGTCGGGAATGACCAGAGGCAGATAATAAAATCCATTTGTCATTTTATTTCATCAAAGTACGTGAACATGCGCCGGAAGCCGTTAAACCGACGATTTCGCCGATTTACGGTTCGTTACCCGATTCCCGCTCAACGAAGACTAACGGACCTCCAACAAAAAGTTTAGAGATCAGATAAACGCTGCCCGAGACAGCCCACGAAGTTACATTTGCATCTAAGTCCCCAGGGTTTCCTAAAATCACATAATTATTCTCAAACTACACATTTCGACTCGTTAAAAATATTCGAAGGGTTCTAACATGAACTGAAGGTACCCGTAGATAGTTCTCAACCTAACAAAAGCCGTGCTCACTGTTTGGAGTTGACACGACACCCGAAAACACAATCGGGTCCATAACATCTTTTAAAATTGCATAAAATCACTAAGTTAGTGGCTTGTTTTGACTCGTTCTCGCAATCCGGGAACTCAAAAATAGTGCCGTAAGTTTCAGTAGGTCGATCTCGACGCAAGTTAACCCGTGCTCACTGATTTGAGTGGGCACGCAGCCCGAGGGCGAAGTTGGCCCATAAAAACCCAAGTCCAAAATCCCCTCTTCACTGTTTTATGCTATAACCTCAATATAATTGAGCTATATCTGGAGCATCATGTGTATATACGACTGAAAGGTGTGGTGCTCACCTGAAACTGGCCGAGGATTGGTCGGAGAGATCGCCGGAGCAATAACTTCAATTGCACCAAGCCCGGGTTGCACCAACTTGAACCAACCCTACACCTTAAAGCCAACAGAAGAGAGCATCAGCTCCCATGTGCTCCCAGAAGAAGCCCGGACCAAGCCAGGTCCGGCGCCGGCGGCCGGCGACGGCGGCGGCCGGGGAAACACCTTAATTATCTTTTAATTACAAGGTTGGGACAACATGAATTCACAGAGACTATAGACCCAATATAACTTGATGGAAGTCTAGTTTACGAAGATTAGAACCTACCTGAGTCGTTGGTCGGAGCCCCGGAGTCGGCGGCGGCGGCCGGAGATGATGATCGGACCCGAGGTTTGGTGCAACTACATAAACATTAAACCCCACGTTCAAGTTCACATGCAACGGTTTGGGGAGCTCCAAAACAACCTAATGAACGTACCTGAGTTGGTTTCCCACCGCGCGAAACCCCGAGTTCACCGGAAAGTGAGTTCGCCGGAAAATGAGCCCATTAATGGCGGAATCCGGCCGGCCGAGTTCGGGGCGGCGCATGTTGGTCCAAAAAGCTCAGCGGGTCTCTGCGGAGCTTCCTACAGTGGTGGCCGGTGATGATATGCAGCGGCGGCGCCGGACGGTGGAGCTCGGGTGAAAGCACAAAGAAAACCCGAAGTTAGGGCTTCTCCGCGCGGCTCAAACGTTCAACTGATCATCCCGAGACTTTGGGGGTAGCTAGCAGTCGTCAAGGCGAAGAGTATTAACGGTTCCGATCTCCGTTTTAACGGTCGGAAAAATCGGAGACCGAGCCCGTCGGAAACTGCAAGAAGAGGAGTGCCACCCGCGGCGGTGCACGGCGGCGGCTGGGGCCGGGGTCACCTCAGCCCGATTGCGGCTCCACGAGGGAGCCCTCGGACAGGGACTTGATGGACTAGCACCCTCTCGATCACCTTCCTCAACGAGAACCCGAGATCAAGAGATGTTCTTGATCTTTTCTTCTCCGGCGACGGGGAGGCGGCGGCCGGTGCGGGGCTCCGTGAGGTGCGGCAGAGAGAGTGGAAGAAGGTGGAGGGTGCGGCTAGGGAGGCTGTGGGTTTAGGGTTTTTTTTTTTTGTGAAAACCCTAGCTCGGGCACCTATATATATATATACATATATGTAAATTTCGTTTACACCCCTCCACCCTTGAATCCTAGAAGCTAAGTCCCTCACAGTAGCTTTAGTTTCACACCTAGGTCCCTAACTAGGGAGTGGCACGCAACTCGAGGCAAAAGTATAGGGTTTATTGTGCAAAAAGCCACAATTTCTCCGTATTTCGCCCTTTTCGAGACAACCTGACTGTCAAACTGAAAATCTGACACCGCCACGACGTCCGGCTCGACGAAACCTATCAGGTAGCGATTTTGGTCTGCTAAAATTTAGCTCCAAAATTTTTAAATTCCATCTTATACTGTAGATTATACAGTTCGGCACGCTTTACGATGCTTTAGGCTCATCAAATGCAGATTTCGTCAGTGCCATTGCGTCCAGAATGACAAAACCGTTCAAAACGACTACCTGGATCACTAAGTTCGGAATCCGGACAGTGAATCGGTCAGCGTTGTATTCGTCGGGGTCCCGAAAACCAGGGTTACTGTTCATCTACAGTAACTCACTTAAGTGCACTGTGCGCAGAGGGAACTGTTACATTGATCGCGAGATTCGTCCACTTCTTTGCTGAATTCTGGAAGATCCGACCGTCAGATCGAAAAGTGCTGAATATGAATCTCGCTCGGTTCGACGAGACGATCGCAACGGTCAACTCGGATTTCCGAGATCATGTCCGGATTGGAAAATAGCCTTTTTGTCTCGTAAATCGTGCAACTCGCACACTGGCAATTGACTAAATAAATCAACATAGGTCTTTTGAACCCGTAATCGACTACAATTCTGCTTTTAATCTATTTATTAAAAATAAAATATTTCGAGTTTCTACATATTTATAATATTAAATTTTTTACATTAATTGTAGGTTCGATGAAGAAGAACGTTCTGATAGAGAGACAAGATGAAGCATTATATACTACAAACAATTTACTAATATAATATTTGTGTGCTGTATATAATATATGCTGTTTAATCTTGAATACTTAGTTTAATATTTAGTATTTCCATTTTTTTTTATAATTTTAAACTATAAAGTATTTAAATTTCAATGAAGGATACTTTGTTAGATAAAGTGATATTTAGTAATTCTCAAAAATATTGTCGAAATTTTATATTTCTGGCTTTTCAAAATATATTGACATATTTTGTAAGATTGTATAAAATCTTTGTAATCCTTCAAAGAAACTTTAAATTAAATATAGTATATCTAATTTTTTTTCTATCTTTTAAATATAATAATTGTTTATATATTTTTCTAAAAAACTAATTATAAGCTATTTTTAATTTTTAAATTTAATAAATTATGTTTAATATCTAATTATTTTTTAGTTACCGCAGCGAAGCGTGGATATTTAACTAGTATATAATAACATGGCATGGCCCGAGACACTGTGCAGTGCCTGATCATGCTGCTGCTGGCACGACGACACCTTACACTGAATTTAGGAAGAGCAATGCTACATGTACACCCCGAAGGGGTATACATCTTACATCTCCACCTCTTTAATGGTGGCGATGTTTTTTACGGATCATATCAAGTGATCCCTCATCACACCCCCACCCTTAGATGGGTGGGGGTGTGAGATGTACACCCCTTACGGGTGTACAAGTAGCATTTTCCATTTAGGAAATGGCCCACACCCATCATTATTCCGTACGAGCTAAGTTAGACCGAATCAGGGATAATATTCCTCCTTTGAAATTCTGACACCGGGCTGGGCCCTCACAGAGATTGGATCCCCCTTTTTTCTTTTTTTTTTCTTTTATTTATTTATTTATTTATTTTTTTTTTGGAATTTTAAGTTTAGTTACTCATATATTCTTGAGAAAGATAAAAAAAAAAGTGATATATATATATATATATATATATATATATATATATATATATATATATATATATATCATAGAGAGAGAGTGTGTGTGTGTTCGGTTATTATATTACCAATAGTATCAAATATTTGGTACTATTAAATTTTTTATCTTTAGATTAATTTTTTTAATTATTTTCACACGTTATATTTTACTATTTTTTCAAACATCCATTAAATCCAAGGGGCCCACTGTTATCTCAACCACACATCTTTTAATTTAACGGTTAAAAACTTAATAGCACTAATAACTTGGTTGTAAGAACTTGAATTTTTGTAATTAAATAAAAAGGAAAATAATAAAAGCCAAGTTGAATTTTGGATCATAGAAGCACAAGTAGCCAAAATGCCCCTTTTCTGCAGTGTAAATTGCACAGTTAATGGGTCAGAAATATCACCTTTCAATCCGAGCCTGATCTCGAAGATCCGAGACCACCAGCACGACCGTCTCGTCGAATCGAGTGAAAACCATATTAAGCAAGTTCAGATCCGACGGTCGGATCTTCCAGAAATCGACGAAGAAGCGGGCGGGACCCGCGACTTAAGTGCACAGTGCTTGGGACTGTTGAACAGTAAACCCTAAATTCTAATACCCCTAAGTGCGAACGCTTGCCAAATCGCTGTCTGGAAACCGATTATAGCACTTCAGGTAGTCGTTTCGAACGGCTTCAACGTTCTGGACACAATGGCACTGACGGAATTTCCGTTTGACGACCCTAAAGCCTCGAAAAACGCGAAAACTGTATTTCGGAACAGTAATTTATGGACCGAGTTTTTATCCGGACAGTTTTTCAAAAATCAGAAATCGCTACCTGATAGGTCTCGTCGAGCCGGACGTCATGGCGCAGTCCATTTTTCGTTTCGACGAGCGGATCGCCTCGAAAAGCGTGAAACAAGATGAAAAAGGGGATATTTGCACATAAAGCCCTATTGAAGTTGCCTCGTTTTGCGTGCCACTGCTTGGAGAAGGACTGGGATGTGAGGTAATTATGCTAGGATGGACTGGGTTGGAAGTAAAGGGCTTGGAGGGGACTAAAATGCAAAGTTGCACCATGTTATAAATACATGTACACCCGAGTTAGGGTTTTCACCAACCCTAAACCCTGGGCCAGCCCTAGCCGCCACTCTCACCTTCCTCCTCTCCTCTGCCGCGATCCTCGGAACCTCCCCGCACCGGCCGCCGCCCCCTCATCGCCGGAGAAGGAGGAGAAAACCAACTTATTCTCCACCTCGGTTGAAGGATGAGTGGTCAGCTCCCAGTGTCCCAAGGTGGCCCAAGTCGCATCTGAGGACTCCTCATTGACGCCACGACCAAGCTCGGAGTGAACCGACGCCAGCCGTCGCCGTGCGCCGCCGCGGCAAGCTTCTTCATCCACGGTTTCCGGCGAGGTAGGTTTTGTTGGAATTTATGATTATGAATTGGGCTTTGAACCCTTCCAGCCTGCTCCTGACCTTGAGTAGAACCTCTCTGTGAAGTCCGAGCCACGACCGCCGTCCCTGTCGCCGGCGGGAGCCAACCCCGCCGGATTATCGTTTTCTGGACCGGCATCTCGCGCCACCGTGATCCGACCATCAAACCTAAGATCAGCTCCGTTGGATCTTCTCCTCTCGACGACTGCGGCTCATCCACAAAGTTGGACGACGATCGGACGAAGATCGGCGGAGATCCAACATGCCCTAGAACCGGCCAATCTTGAACCGCGGCCGTTCCTCGCCGTCCGGCGCCGCCGTGCACCCGAGCCGCCGGCCAACCACCCAGCAAGCACCAGAGGACCGAGGGGAAGGATTTGGTCCATCTTGCGCCGGCCCAGGGGTCGCCGGCCGGAATCCGCCATTAACGGCCATTGGAGCTCCACCGAGCTCCGCCGCCGCGCCTTGCCGGCGCTCCCCGTCGCCGAAAAACCATCCAGGTAGGCTTCTTGGACCTCCTAGAGCTTGCCCATCATTTTGCATGGCATCTTTAACGTGGGGTTTGGGATCTCTAGGGTTGCACCCGAGCCGGCCACGACCTTCTTCTCCGGCCAACTCCGGCGAACTGGACTTCGGCCAACCGTACAGGTAACACCTAGATGCCCTAATAATGCTTCCCACCATTTTATTTTTGGGCCAGGGTACCTTTGAAAGTGGGTTCCCAATGTTGCTCCCGAATTGGCAAGCTCGGGCTTATCTCTGTAGAAACTTGAATTTTATTATAAATAAATAAAAGGAAAAAGAATAAAAGTCAAGTTGAAACTTTGAATCATAAGTGACCCCCTTTTTCCTGCAGTGTAAATTGCACAGTTATGAGGCTAAAATGTCGCCTTTCAATCCGAGCCTAATCTCGAAAATCCGAGATCACCAGTACGACCGTCTCGTCGAACCGAGTGAAAACCATATTAAGCAAGTTTAGATCCGACGGTCGGATCTCCCAGAAATCGACGAAGAAGCGGGCGGGACCCGCGACTTAAGTGCACAGTGCATTGGTACTGTACATGAACAGTAAACCCCAAATGCAAATACCCCTACGCGCTAACGTTCGCCAAATCGCCGTCTGGAAACCGATCATAGCACTTCAAGTAGTCGATTTGAACGGTTTCATCATTCTGGACGCAATGGCGCTGACGGAATTTCCGTTTGACGACCCCAAAGCCTCGAAAAGCGCGATAACTATATTCCGAAACTGTATTTTATGGACCGAGATTTTATCCGGACAGTTTCTCGAAAATCAGAAATCGCTACCTGATAGGTCTCGTCGAGCCGGACGTCATGGCGAAGTCCATTTTTCGTTTCGACGAACGGAACGTCTCGAAAAGCGTGAAATACGGCGAAAAATACTGTATTTTACAGAAAAGCCCAATATTTTATGCTCCGAAAAATGTGCCACTTACAGGTGAGGGACTAAACTGTAAGAGGAGTATTTTTACTAAAGGACTTTAGTCCAAATAGCGAGTGTGGAGGGACCTCTTTGCAAATGTGCATTTATGCAATATATACGTTACGGGTGATCCTTGGAAACCCTAAACCTAGCCACCCTCTGCCGCCCTCTCCTCTTGTAACCGACGTGCCTCCACCATCTCCCACAGTTGCCGAGCGCCACTGCCTTCCCGTCGCCGGAGCAGCCAAAGAAGAACCATGCAAGTTGTAGGCATCTCGGATTGTGGAGTTGGAGTGACATCTGGGAGATTCTGAGGGCTCAAGTTTCAACCGAAGTGATCCTCGGGGTGGCCGCGACCAAGCCAAGGGTTCCCCGACGGTCGCCGCCGCCGCGCGCCGCCGCGGAGTTTTTCTTTCTTCTTCCTCTCTCCGGCGAGGTAAGGGATGAAATCTTTGTGTTTTTAAATGGCCCAAGAGTGTATCTACGTGTTCCTGACATCGATAGGACCTTACCTGTGAATTTTGAGCCGTCGCCGTCGTCCCGACCGCCGGCGGGAACCACTCCTTGCCGGAAGTCGGTTTTTGGCCGATATTGAGCGCGGGATGGATCCAACCGTCGAGATGAAGATCAGCACCGTTGAACCTCTTCCGCTTTACAACTGTGAGCTCTCCATGAAGTCTGGAGTTGATCGGTTGAGGATCCGCGAAGATCCGGCTTGCCCTAGAACCGAGCATTCTTGCACCGCGGCCGATCTTCGCCGTCCGGCGCCGCCGTGCACCCAAGCCGCCGGCCACCACCACAGGAAGCATCGGGGAGTCGAGAGCAACACTTTGGTCCAAGTTAGAACGGCTCTCGTGCTCCGCCAAGAAATCCGCCATTAAAGGCCATCATCTTGGCCGAGCTCCGCCGCCGGCGATCGCCGGGGCTCCGCGCGGTGGGAAAACGATCCAGGTGCGTTTCTTGGGGTCTTTTGATGCCTCCCATGCATTTGCATGGAATTTTTTACGCGTGGTTTCCTCCCTCTGTAGTTGCACCCGTATGGCAACATGAGCCATCGCCGGCCGCCGACGCCGCTCCGGGTCGCCGGCCAACCATGCAGGTAAGTCCTAAACACCTTATTTATTAGTTCCATCAAGTTGGTTTGGTTTATAGGCCTCTGTTAACTAAGTTGGCTTAATTAGTTGGAAAACGGGCTTTGGTTGGTATTTCTCCGGCCGCCGCCGTCTCCGGCCGCCGGCTGTGGCTCGGCCTTGGACCAAGCTTCATATGGGAGGTTACTGAATGCCATGCTCCACCTTGTTCCAGGGTCGAACAGGGTCTGTTCCAAGTTGGGCCAATCCGAGCTTGGCTTCATTGGTGGTGTTGCTCCGGCCAACTATCCGGCCGTTTTCCGACTCATTTCAGGTGAGCACCATCATTCTCTGACCACCCTAAGCACCATGCTTCAGTTGTTTCATGATTTGGTCATGCGTATAGTTTAATCTAGCAAGGTTGTGTTTGAGCCTATGTAATTATGGGACAATTCTGAAAATTGGACTTCTTGTCGACCCAAGTCTGTGAGCATGGGTTCCGTCTCGTCAAAACAGACGCGCTGAAATTTACGGCGCTAATTTTGGTTACCCGGATTTAAAGAACGGACTGAAATGGTGATTCGAGTGAAGTAATTATGCAATTTTAAGAACTATTGTGGACCAAGTCGCAAATGTGACTTCATGGCTGTCCTTAGACAATATTTACGCACCCTCTAAGCTTTTTATTAAAGTTCTGTGGACTCTAGTTGAGCGGGAAACTGATCTTGTTTCGTAAATCGGCAAAATTGTCGGTTTGACGAATTACGGTGCGAGTTCGTGTTTCAATTTGAATTTCTTGTCATCAATTGTTGCCTCTGGTTATTCCCGACACTGTCCTGGCTGGTCCAGTGACTTTAGTTTTCTGTCGGAAAACTCCGAAGCCGAATTGGGCTTCCCGTGAGTTGTGCGAGTGTTTGTGGCAACAATTGGACACCGAAAATTTTGGTTTTACCCCTGTTTGCCCGAATATCGAGTTGATGATGTTTAGAGTCGTTAGTTGTGGTTTGGCAGTGTTTGGATATTTTTAGAACGTTGGCGGGTCATGATTGGAGGTTCAGTGGATTTTCGGGAATCTCGGTTTAAGCCTAGTTTCGGCTAAGTTTTCCGTGATAGCGACAGGACGTTATGGTATTGTCGGGATGGGTTTGTGTGAGTCTGTTATTGATCCCAGTTATATGTTTCAGGGCCCAGTTGTTCAGCACCAGCCTCCCATTAGCTGAGCGGGAGTTCGAGGATCTGCCTACATCCAGGTGGGTTATCTTCGGTCCGGGCTTTATCTATTCGGCCCTCTGGTTGCTTTAGTCCAGTCGGACACCTGTTTTTGTTTAGTCCTGATGATTTGATCTATATGCCATATGATCTTCCTGATAGACTTGGATCACCTTAGACATATCACGTATACCTGCTCATCAGCTTTTATATTTTGATACATAGACTTGCATGATCTGAGTTTGCGTATTGATTCCTGTCGATCGTTATACTGATTTATATTCAGATATTACTTGGATTTCTTTCCGGTTCAGCAGCTCATATGTCTCAGTACAGTAGATTCCTGTGGTCTGATCATGCCTGTTGTTACTTGCTTTGATATTCCAGTTATGCATGACAGACCCATGATTGATTGATATATACAGACATCTTGATTCATAGTATTGTGCATGTTTGATATGCTATTATTCGGGTATATACTCCTTGTATTCCGGATTACATGATTAGTCCTGATGATTGCACCCTATACATCGCATGATTTTCGAGATAGACACTGATCCCTTAGACACTCTATATTTATACACATCTGCTTGTCAGCTTTCATATCCTGATATATAGATGTCATGATCGATTATTCCTGCTAGTTCCATGTCATTTGTCATACTGCTTTATTCAGATATGCATGATTTGATTATACTCGTTGAGTCCTGTCATTGAGATGGTTATTGATATATTGTTGATATGCATGATCGATTGATCCTGATTGAGAGATATAGACAGATGATTCCCTGCTGGGATCTCGGCATGTTGCCGACTACTCGGTCACTAGACCGTGAGATTGAGCATTATGATTTGCCATGCACTGCTGTACTTCACGAACATGGCCGGGGTCGCTCCCCGTGGAGCTTGTTCTTTGCCGGTAAAGTGGTCTTGAGATAAGACCCGTGAGCCCTTTTGCACCAGGACTGCTTGGCGTCCGTAAGTGCAGGTTATGTCAGCGGATGGGGTGCCGAACAGTGGCTTTGCCTGAGGTCCTGTGAGACCAAGAGTGGCGCATGATTGGGTACTTGGGTTTCTGTCTTTGACGCATGATTCTTACTTTGTACCATTGATGTTCAGTTATGTTGATTTCCAGCATTCATTATCTGCAGATTCCTTATGCTTGATTATTACAGTTATACCCTGATTTTCCAGCACTTATTGCCTGCAGATTCCTTATGCTTGATTATTTCAGTTTGTCCAGATCTCTAGCATTATTTATCTGCAGTTCTTTTTATGCTTAACTATTATAGCTATACCCGGATTTCTAGCATTTATCTGTCTGCAGTTCTTATGTTTGATTATTATAGCCATACTCTGATTTCCAGCACCATTTATCTGCAGCTCTCTTATGCTTGATGATTATAGTCATATCCAGTTCCCAGAACTATTTCTCAGCCTATTCAGTTATCTGTGGATTTTTGTTGATTAACAGTAGATCTTATCTGTTTATTCAGCTTTACCCTGTGATTTATACTATCCGCAGATTATTGTACCCAGTAGGTACGATTAGCTATTTCTCGGCTCGTCGTGCCCACTGGGATACACTCCGGTGTGTCTCACACCCTCGGGTGACTGTTTTTCAGGTCGTTCGGGTAGTGGGATGTCGGGACGATCCAGAGAGCCTGTCACAATAGAGCTGTCCCCTGATGAAATAGATCGAGGATTGAGATCCCCTACGATTTGTAGCTGACTTTCATTATGATATTTCAGTTCCAGTTTATGTGAATATTTTAGATTGTTGATATTTTGATGTTTCGGATTATTCCTGATGATTAGCATAGTTTAGTGAGATATGATTTACTCTCTGATTGATTGGATTAGCCTAGCCGTGCATGTATAGAAAAGACACTATCCCGGTGGATAGGGGATTTCCTATATATGTGGCGGTCTGTTACGCCTGTTTTGCAAACTCTGATTTATTCAAAAAAAAAATTTCAGACCTGATTTTTTTAAAACTCAGGGCGTGACAGATTAGATGGTATCAGAGCAATAGGTACACGGTATCTAGAAAAATTGATTAGGATCTGGTTAGGATGAACCCTAGGATGACTTATGACGTGAGAGCGCGGGGTATTTGTCTAGCGGTTAGGAGCTCAGGTGTACTTTCACACTTATGAGACGTTTTCCTAACTTGTTGGTGTGACTATGAGCGGTGTTCGCACGCGCTCTGGGCTTAGTGGTCATAGTGGGTGCAGTGTTAGCTGCGGTCGTGGTACGAGCCATGGGTTTGAAATATCAGTGGAGCCTGAGGCTCGGATTTTTTTTGACAGCTGTTAGAGGATCAGTTCACCGCATTTTTGCTGGGTTAGTCCAGCAGATGGCTCAGCATCAGATAGTTGCTGTTGTTGCACTGGCCCCACCACTAGTCCAGGTTTTTGGAGAAGTTAGTGATCCCCCCAGTTGTCCTCGCGTCATTGGATATAGTACTTTTGTCGCAGCCGTGGTTGTCAAAACTATGTTGTGGCTGCTATTACCGGAGATTCCCCGATATAGTTATCGGGATGCCTATGAGGTTAGCAATCTTGTTGCTTTGGATGGAAGGATTCTGACGACACTCAGCAAGTATTAGACTTTATTGAATTGTGTCCCAACCCTGATCAGTGTAAAATAAATTGGGATTCACAATTACTTCGATAGAGATGGTGGTAGCAGTGAGCGCTTTGGCGCAGACATGGTTGATGGATCTATGGACCCGATTGAAACCCTGGTTTGAGTTAGATTCAGATTCAGACCCTGCCTTTGGTACGAGTTTAGTGGAGTCTTAGTTACTCCTATGAGTATGCAACAATTTTAGATGTTGTGGCTACTACCGTGATGAGATATGACTGGAAAGCCTAATATACAGAGTAATGATGATAGCTTGAGGAATTTGACTTTTTATCCTAAAAGAATCCGATTTGTAGTTGATTCGCACATTGTGTGTGAACTGATTTGGGGTCGAAGTCATGACCACGAGGTGGTAGAGACCGTTGATATAGGTTTATAGTATCGGCATAGAGATTTGTGTCGGGAGGTATGAGCTATACCTTCTGTTGACTCCGGTGGGAGTCGTGTCCCCAACTTGATGTTGGCGACAGATCTATAGTATTTCGCCTTTCTTTTGATAAGCACGTTGGCTGCAGACAACGTACTGTCGAAAGAGCTGAGGAAATACCCCACCCTCTAAAGGGGAATATCATGATTGGGTCTATTTGTCTGCTTACTTAAATTTTAGTTCCAAGTTTGTCTTAGGACGACGAGGTTGTAGATGCAGTATTGATATTCCAGACCATATCGGACCTTAGGTAGGTCTCAGATAGTCGTATACATAGTGGACAGGTGATATTTGTCATTAATGTGGATAATCGTCCTAACTTGTGGTCACTAACCACGTTGATCTCGTCAGATTTTGCAATCCAGTTGATAATAGAATATATGGGTTAAGCCCAAAGAGTTGGACAACATGTCCAGATCGGATATTTTAAGCTTTATGAATGGTGACCTTGGGTTGCCATGTTTTATGATGCTAAGAGACTGATCGTGTGATATTTAACCGGCAGTTGTCCGTCCTTGGTAGTCTGAGGTTTAGTTCTAGCAGCTGGTGGTGAAAATTTTGCCACAAACGATTATAAAGTGTAAGAAGAGATTCTCTACCTTGTGGGATTTCACTTAAGAAAGTGAAATCTAGTGGCCTTTTGTCAGTGTTCGACCTCGATAGTCAGCCTAAATGAGTAAGACCGTTGAGTTCTGCCTGCACAAACTGTAAGTTATGTGAAACCAGAAAAGAGTATGAGGTTTGGTTGCCACATCGGATGCGATCATACCAGCACTAAAGCACCGGATCCCATCAGAACTCCGAGGTTAAGCGTGCTTGTGTGGTGTAGCCTTGGCTGGGCGTGTAGCATCTCTACGAGAACCCTAGTTAATGGAACTTGAAATTTAAAGCAGTTAAGCCTTAAAATTTGGCAACATGTCAAAATCAAGTCTGTTAAGTCTTTGTGGATGGCTCGAACTGCTAAAGGACTATGATCTCACTATCCATACCACCCAGGTCGGGCCAATGTAGTAGCGGATGCTTTGAGCCGAAAGCACGTGTCCTCAGAGCTGCTAATGATCACTGATCAGGACCGCTTGATTTCTGAGTTCCAGCGTCTAGACTTGGAGATCATTCCTTCGAGGTCTACCGCTCGACTTTTAGGGATGGTAGTGCAGCCTACCCTGCTTGATCGCATAAAGGAGGGACAGCAGTCGGACCCCTCCTTCCAGAAGATTCGAGAACTGATACCACTGGGACAGACTGACGAATTACCAGCTGCACGCCGATGGCTCTATCCGATTCAGGGCCGTTGGTGTGTTCCAGATGACAGTGAATTAAGGAAGGACATCCTTACTGAGACACCTCTGAAGATCCTGGCTCGAGATGAAAAAAAAAAAAAAAAAAGCTGAGAAGTAGACCGATTCCCTATGTCAAGGTACAATAGGAGAACCATGAAAAGCGCGAAGCCACGTGAGAACGTGAATCAGCCATGTAGGAGCGCTTTCCCCATGTATTTGACTCTTAGTTGTATTAAGTTTCGGGGACGAAACTTCTTTTTAGGTGGTAGAGATGTAGAAACTTGAATTTTATTATAAATAAATAAAAGGAAAAAGAATAAAAGTCAAGTTGAAACTTTGAATCATAAGTGACCCCTTTTTCCTGCAGTGTAAATTGCACAGTTATGAGGCTAAAATGTCGCCTTTCAATCCGAGCCTAATCTCGAAAATCCGAGATCACCAGTACGACCGTCTCGTCGAACCGAGTGAAAACCATATTAAGCAAGTTTAGATCCGACGGTCGGATCTCCCAGAAATCGACGAAGAAGCGGGCGGGACCCGCGACTTAAGTGCACAGTGCATTGGTACTGTACATGAACAGTAAACCCCAAATGCAAATACCCCTACGCGCTAACGTTCGCCAAATCGCCGTCTGGAAACCGATCATAGCACTTCAAGTAGTCGATTTGAACGGTTTCATCATTCTGGACGCAATGGCGCTGACGGAATTTTCCGTTTGACGACCCCAAAGCCTCGAAAAGCGCGATAACTATATTCCGAAACTGTATTTTATGGACCGAGATTTTATCCGGACAGTTTCTCGAAAATCAGAAATCGCTACCTGATAGGTCTCGTCGAGCCGGACGTCATGGCGAAGTCCATTTTTCGTTTCGACGAACGGAACGTCTCGAAAAGCGTGAAATACGGCGAAAAATACTGTATTTTACAGAAAAGCCCAATATTTTATGCTCCAAAAATGTGCCACTTACAGGTGAGGGACTAAACTGTAAGAGGAGTATTTTTACTAAAGGACTTTAGTCCAAATAGCGAGTGTGGAGGGACCTCTTTGCAAATGTGCATTTATGCAATATATACGTTACGGGTGATCCTTGGAAACCCTAAACCTAGCCACCCTCTGCCGCCCTCTCCTCTTGTAACCGACGTGCCTCCACCATCTCCCACAGTTGCCCGAGCGCCACTGCCTTCCCGTCGCCGGAGCAGCCAAAGAAGAACCATGCAGTTGTAGGCATCTCGGATTGTGGAGTTGGAGTGACATCTGGGAGATTCTGAGGGCTCAAGTTTCAACCGAAGTGATCCTCGGGGTGGCCGCGACCAAGCCAAGGGTTCCCCGACGGTCGCCGCCGCCCGCGCGCCGCCGCGGCGAGTTTTTCTTTTCTTCATCCTCTCTCCGGCGAGGGTAAGGGATGAAATCTTTGTGTTTTTAAATGGCCCAAGAGTGTATCTACGGTTCCTGACATCGATAGGACCTTACCTGTGAATTTTGAGCCGTCGCCGTCGTCCCGACCGCCGGCGGGAACCACTTCCTTGCCGGAAGTCGGTTTTTGGCCGATATTGAGCGCGGGATGGATCCAACCGTCGAGATGAAGATCAGCACCGTTGAACCTCTTCCGCTTTACAACTGTGAGCTCTCCATGAAGTCTGGAGTTGATCGGTTGAGGATCCGCGAAGATCCGGCTTGCCCTAGAACCGGAGCATTCTTGCACCGCGGCCGATCTTCGCCGTCCGGCGCCAGCCGTTGCACCAAGCCGCGGCCACCACCACAGTGAAGCATCGGGGAGTCGAGAGCAACACTTTGGTCCAAGTTAGAACGGCTCTCGTGCTCCGCCAAGAAATCCGACATTAAAGGCCATCATCTTGGCCGAGCTCCGCCGCCGGCGATCGCCGGGGCTCCGCGCGGTGGGGAAAACGATCCAGGTGCGTTTCTTGGGGTCTTTTGATGCCTCCCATGCATTTGCATGGAATTTTTTACGCGTGGTTTCCTCCCTCTGTAGTTGCACCCGTATGGCAACATGAGCCATCGCCGGCCGCCGACGCGCTCCGGGTCGCCGGCCAACCATGCAGGTAAGTCCTAAACACCTTATTTATTAGTTTCCATCAAGTTGGTTTGGTTTATAGGCCTCTGTTAACTAAGTTGCTTAATTAGTTGGAAAACGGGCTTTGGGTTGGTATTTCTTCCGGCCGCCGCGTCTCCGGCCGCGGCTGTGGCTCGGCCTTGGACCAAGCTTCATATGGGAGGTTACTGAATGCCATGCTCCACCTTGTTCCAGGGTCGAACAGGGTCTGTTCCAAGTTGGGCCAATCCGAGCTTGGCTTCATTGGTGGTGTGCTCCGGCCAACTATCCGGCCGTTTTCCGACTCATTTCAGGTGAGCACCATCATTCTCTGACCACCCTAAGCACCATGCTTCAGTTGTTTCATGATTTGGTCATGCGTATAGTTTAATCTAGCAAGGTTGTGTTTGAGCCTATGTATTATGGGACAATTCTGAAAATTGGACTTCTTGTCGACCCAAGTCTGTGAGCATGGGTTCGTCTCGTCAAAACAGACGCGCTGAAATTACGGCGCTAATTTTGGTTACCCGGATTTAAAGAACGGACTGAAACGGTGATTCGAGTGAAGTAATTATGCAATTTTAAGAACTATTGTGGACCAAGTCGCAAATGTGACTTCATGGCTGTCCTTAGACAATATTTACGCACCCTCTAAGCTTTTTATTAAAGTTCTGTGGACTCCTAGTGAGCGGGAAACTGATCTTGTTTCGTAAATCGGCAAAATTGTCGGTTTGACGAATACGGTGCGAGTTCGTGTTTCAATTTGAATTTCTTGTCATCAATTGTTGCCTCTGGTTATGTCCCGACACTGTCCTGGCTGGTCCAGTGACTTTAGTTTCTGTCGGAAAACTCCGAAGCCGAATTGGCTTCCCGTGAGTTGTGCGAGTGTTTGTGGCAACAATTGGACACCGAAAATTTTGGTTTTACCCCTGTTTGCCCGATATCGAGTTGATGATGTTTAGAGTCCGTTAGTTGTGGTTTGGCAGTGTTTGGATATTTTTAGAACGTTGGCGGGTCCATGATTGGAGGTTCAGTGGATTTTCCGGGAATCTCGGTTTAAGCCTAGTTTCGGCTAAGTTTTCCGTGATAGCGACAGGACGTTATGGTATTGTCGGGATGGGTTTGTGTGAGTCTGTTATTGATCCCAGTTATATGTTCAGGCCCAGTTGTTCAGCACCAGCCTCCCATTAGCTGAGCGGGAGTTCGAGGATCTGCCTACATCCAGGTGGGTTATCTTCGGTCCGGGCTTTATCTATTCGGCCCCTCTGGTTGCTTTAGTCAGTCGGACACCTGTTTTTGTTTAGTCCTGATGATTTGATCTATATGCCATATGATCGTCCTGATAGACTTGGATCACCTTAGACATATCACGTATACCTGCTCATCAGCTTTTATATTTTGATACATAGACTTGCATGATCTGAGTTTGCGTATTGATTCCTGTCGATCGTTATACTGATTTATATTCAGATATTACTTGGATTTCTTTCCGGTTCAGCAGCTCATATGTCTCAGTACAGTAGATTCCTGTGGTCTGATCATGCCTGTTGTTACTTGCTTTGATATTCCAGTTATGCATGACAGACCCATGATTGATGATATATACAGACATCTTGATTCATAGTATTGTGCATGTTTGATATGCTATTATTCGGGTATATACTCCTTGTATTCCGGATTACATGATTAGTCCTGATGATTGCACCTATACATCGCATGATTTTCGAGATAGACACTGATCCCTTAGACACTCTATATTTATACACATCTGCTTGTCAGCTTTCATATCCTGATATATAGATGTCATGATCGATTATTCCTGCTAGTTCCATGTCATTTGTCATACTGCTTTATTCAGATATGCATGATTTGATTATACTCGTTGAGTCCTGTCATTGAGATGGTTATTGATATATTGTTGATATGCATGATCGATTGATCCTGATTGAGAGATATGACAGATGATTCCCTGCTGGGATCTCGGCATGTTGCCGACTACTCGGTCACTAGACCGTGAGATTGAGCATTATGATTTGCCATGCACTGCTGTACTTCACGAACATGGCCGGGTCGCTCCCCGTGGAGCTTGTTCTTTGCCGGTAAGTGGTCTTGAGATAAGACCCGTGAGCCCTTTTGCACCAGGACTGCTTGGCGTCCGTAAGTGCAGGTTATGTCAGCGGATGGGGTGCCGAACAGTGGCTTTGCCTGAGGTCCTGTGAGGACCAAGAGTGGGCGCATGATTGGGTACTTGGGTTTCTGTCTTTGACGCATGATTCTTACTTTGTACCATTGATGTTCAGTTATGTTGATTTCCAGCATTCATTATCTGCAGATTCCTTATGCTTGATTAGTACAGTTATACCCTGATTTTCCAGCACTTATTGCCTGCAGATTCCTTATGCTTGATTATTTCAGTTTGTCCCGATCTCTAGCATTATTTATCTGCAGTTCTTTTTATGCTTAACTATTATAGCTATACCCGGATTTCTAGCATTTATCTGTCTGCAGTTCTTATGTTTGATTATTATAGCCATACTCTGATTTCCAGCACCATTATCTGCAGCTCTCTTATGCTTGATGATTATAGTCATATCCAGTTCCCAGCACTATTTCTCAGCCTATTCAGTTATCTGTGGATTTTTTGTTGATTAACAGTAGATCTTATCTGTTTATTCAGCTTTACCCTGTGATTTATACTATCCGCAGATTATTGTACCCAGTAGGTACGATTAGCTATTTCTCGGCTCGTCGTGCCCACTGGGATACACTCCGGTGTGTCTCACACCCTAGGGTGACTGTTTTTCAGGTCGTTCGGGTAGTGGGATGTCGGGACGATCCAGAGAGCCTGTCACAATAGAGCTGTCCCCTGATGAAATAGATCGAGGATTGAGATCCCCTACGATTTGTAGCTGACTTTCATTATGATATTTCAGTTCCAGTTTATGTGAATATTTAGATTGTTGATATTTTGATGTTTCGGATTATTCCTGATGATTAGCCATAGTTTAGTGAGATATGATTTACTCTCTGATTGATTGGATTAGCCTAGCCGTGCATGTATAGGAAAGACACTATCCCGGTGGATAGGGGATTTCCTATATATGTGGCGGTCTGTACGCCTGTTTTGCAACTCTGATTTATTCAAAAAAAAAATTCAGACCTGATTTTTTTAAACTCAGGGCGTGACAATCTCCGGCCGCCGGGGCTCGACCCCACTTGCACCAAACACCTTCTGGGACACAAGGTGACATGATGCTCCCCTCTGAAACAGGTCTGCACCTGTGCTGTTCAGGAACACCCCAACCGAGCTCGGGCACTTTGGGTGGTGTTGCCTCCGGACCACTATTCCCCGGCCTGATCTCAGGCAAGCCTCAGGTGAGCACCATGATCCTTAACAGTCATTTAACACCATGCTCCATTAAACTCTGGTCTTAGTCATGTATAAGTAATAAATTGAACCCTATGTTTATGGGCCAACTTTGTATTGGGCTTGGTCCGGCCAATCTTGTGAGCACGGCCTTGGTCTCGTCGTAACGAATGTGCTGAAACTTACGGCGCAGCTTTTGGACCCCGGATTTCAAGAACGAGTCGAAACAGTGGTTTATTTAATGTTTTATGCAAACTAAAATATGTTTTGCACTTGATGGCGTCTTTAGACAGTGTTGACACACCTACTAGACGTCTTGTTAAGTTCCGTAGGGTCTCGTTGATCGGGAACAGGATTCCGTTCGATAAATCGACAGTTTTATTTGTATAAGCATTCTGTTATAGTATTGTCGTCGGGATGGGTATGTGTGAGTCTATTATTGATCACAGTTTTTCTTTTACGGCCCAGTTGTTCAGGACCAGCCTCACAGTAGATGTGCGGGAGTTCGAGGATCTGCCTTCATCCAGGTGGGTTATCTTCGGTCCGGGTTTGATCTATTCGGCCCTCTGGTGCTTTAGTCCAGTCGGACACCGTTTTTTTGACCAGCCTGCGAATATACGATACAACCTATGATGACTGATATATATCACATGATCTCCTGATAGACATTGATCTTTTAGACTCATCATATTACCGTCTGAGTTTATCTAGATTAGCCTTGATGATTGTAGTGACAATGCTATGATTTAGTTCCTGACAGATCTTGATCTCGTGAGGACAATCTAGTACGTTTATCAGTTTTATATTTGGATCGACGCTTGATCTTTAATGAGACCAGACCTATACTATCTGTTCATACAGTTTTTCAGATATAGATCTCATGATTTGATGGCA